>BJCM01066556.1:0-12164 GCA_018326385.1 Flaveria bidentis | reverse complement strand
TTGTTTTAAAGTTGAGGGACTAATTCTGACAATGTCTTATAGTTGTCTGTTTTTGGGTCTTGCTAGTATAAGAGTTTTTCCCTTTCTTGTAATCAAGGTGGTTGTAATCATCGTGGTTGTAGTTCGTGTTTATTATTCATGGTTGTTGTTCTTGATTCTTCAATAACAATTCATTCAATTTGTGTTGATCAATTGGTGTTTCTATAAGGTTTACTGGTACCACAACTCACCTTTTGAGTTTTTATTAGAAAAAATAAAACACAAAAATATATAAAAACTGAGATGATACCGTATAGACAAGGAAAAAATAGGAAAAAAAAAACGAAATACTAATGTGAGACATGGGGAAAAACGGGGAAAGGTGAAAATTTAAATCAAAAAGTTGACTTGATAATAAGAAATAATGACATGGATTTATTTATGAATAAGCTAATAAAGAAATTGATCTTATTTATACTAGAGAGTTTTAATTAGTGACTCCAGGATGCTAGATTTTTTAGGTCAGCTTCTACATCTATAAATTGAAATAACTAACAGATTCTTAACCTGATATATAACATGGAATATATGTCAAATTTTATACTACTAGAATCTAGTAGTATAAAATATTTGAGTAACTTCAAACATATTCAATGTCAGCTTTTAAATTTAATAATTGAAAGTATTAATATATTACTAACCTTATAACCTGTAATCAATATACTCGAAGGCTTAGAATTATTAAGTTCATATATAAAATTTTGACTAACTTAAATTACCAGAGAAAATTAATTGATTAGCATTGAGTTTATTTTTATGTTAACAAGTTTGATTAAATTTAATGGTCATATATGTTTAACCTATACATTTAATATAATCGAATATAAATTAATAATAACGTAATGGTCACCATCGCTACTTGTTTCATTGTTTTTTGTCACATCATATTAACAACGTAACTAAATGATAGAACACTAGAGACGAGTTTTTCAGAGGCAAAAATCAAAAAGGTTAAAAATAATAAATCAAAACCCAAAAAAGAAAAAAGTATCATACAAAAAAGTGACTAAACACACTGATACTTTAATAGTTCCACAATAAAGATTCAAAGTCACCGTATTCTACATTCGGCTGATCGGAAACAGGCACACCTTCGCCGTCACCACCATCATCCATCCGTTGTGGTGGATACAACCACCCCTCCACCACTGAGTCGATGTACACAAACTCCTTACTCGAGTCCACAAGGTCCAAAACTGGACCAAGAATTGGGAGCTCAGTTATTTCCCCTAATTCTTCCGACGTCACTGTGGAAGGTGACGTCGGAAAGTCAAATATTTCCATTGCAGCGGCTTTAGCTGCTGCAGCCTGTACGTCTCTAGGGGACAAAGAAACTGGTCGAGGCAATGACCCCACCAGTTCGGGAAAATTAATAATAGCTGAGTTACCCTTAATGCTTAGAGCTGCAACATCATGTGCACGTGCTGCCATTTCAGGGTTCTGGTATGTTCCAAGCCATATCCTAGATTTTTTCCTCGGTTCACGGATTTCTGACACCCATTTGCCCCAATTGCGCATTCGTACACCGCGGTAGACGGGGTGCTTCATGCTGGTGTCTCGGTTTCGCTTGACGTTTCTTGTTTTGTGGTTTTGTGGTTTATGAGCCGGTTTGGTCGAGCCAGGTGACGAAGAAGGCGAAGCGAAGGAGTGTGAGCTGCAATCATCAGGTACTGAAGTGGGATTTTCGGCACTCATAGTATCTGCACCAACAACTGATGATTGAATCTTGATTAGGGGGCAATGAGTCTAGTTGGATTCATTCATTTCTGAATGCAGAATGATACACTAATAACAAGATCATGTATGTGTGTGTGAGAGAGAGATATACCGAGAGAGAGAATACAAGGTTATTACAAATGTGGTCGTTTTCTTTAAGTACCACGTGAAGTAGAGGGGAAAAATCTTTTTTCTTTAATTAGTACTAGCAACTTCACTTTCATTTCACCTTCTCTATTTCCAATTTTCTATAGTTTTTATCATAGATTTTAACTAAACCTGCTCATGCATAAATGATTCTGAAAACAAAATATGATATTTGCTTTAGAAAGAGGGATTCATGATAATATGTAATCAATGCCACTAAGCTTATACTTATCTATAAACGGTTGGTTTATACATATTGTAGGAGATGTAAGAATGCAATATGTGATACTAGAATTATTGAAATCTATTTTGAGCTTGGGTTATCTTGGGGACCTAAAACGACAAATCTTTGATGGTGGTAAAAGATTGGTTTGTGGTACAAGGTTTAATTTAAAAAAGTAATTAGTTGGTTTGATATATATATATATACAAGTATAATAAAGTTTATTCTAAGATCTACTTGAACATTAAGGGGGAAACAATTGTAAAAACATTGTCAGCTGATCCGAGCGGTTCAACAAGTCGGACCGTATATAAAAACCAGATAAAATTATGATCCTTTTAACATATATATATAATAAAAATAGTAAAGAAATTTATATATATATATATATGTGTGTATATATTAATAGCCAGTCAAATTGGTCCGACCCTCGGTTGAACCGGTCTGGTTCCTGGCCTAACTGTCAATTCGACTGCTTCAACTGGTCCGACCATCAGTTCAACGTCAAACGGTTTTATGCAAAATATTAATAATGTATAATGGTTTTAATTAGTTGAATGTTTTTACCCATGTATTACATGAATTTCTAATCTAATACATATATACCTATACTTATGTACATACAGAAGTGTGAAGGGGCACCTCAGTTAGACCGCTCCAGCACACTTAAGACCAAATAATATTGTCTCTGGATGTCATACCATCGACAACCGACAACCATATGGATTTCAGGTTTCACTTACATCTCCTTGAAGCACAGGCTCCCAAACAACCTTATTTATCTCTCTAGAGATCAAGCTCTAGATTATTTTTACCCAAATGAAACTCGTTGATCGTGTTGTCGCGTTGGATAAATCAACAAGTTAACTTTAAAAACTTAGTTACCTATAACTATTATGGGTCGTTTCCACATGGAATTAGTGGAAAAAATGAATCTTTATATAAAATAACTTGGAACATGAAATGAAAATACTAAAAGTAAATATTTTTAGGTTTTTATTTAATCTGAAAAGTAAAATTAAGAGAACAACAAATTTAATTATGGGTTTTGAAAACTATTAATGGAAAAACAATTACTTTTGGGATTCGGGTTTAAAGATTCATAAAAACTTGTTAACCTAACTTGAATAACACAGAGACATGAACTTGTAACGTCTAGCTAAAGTGATAATTGATGACAAGTTTTTAATACCAACTCGCCCACCCAATTACCTAATCATAAATGCCAAACACTCCTCTAATTACCAAACTGTTCACGATGCAAGAAAACCAAAATCGAATGATAATAGATAAATATTTGAAACATAAATAATTCGTTTAAGTTAATCAATTCACAATTGAATTGGTACCGTCACTACAAAAACATTCCAATAAATCTAAACTAAACAAAATAACTATGAGTTTCACAAGAACCCATCACCCAGAGATAATCACGAACGATATTAGCCGCTCATTGGCATTATTGGGTCTTCAATGATTGATTAGAGATTGTTGATGCTTAATTCAGGTTAAACTGTGATGAAAGAAACTCCCAAAAATGACTTGAAAACGGTTAAAATTCACTCGGGAGAAGTCCCTTTCAATTCGAAACCCTAATGATTGGGTTTAAATAGGAAAGAAAATCCACAAAATCCGAAGGTTGTGAAGGTGACCGGCGTATCATACACCGGGTGTGAAGTTGTACGAAGCTTGTTCACTGGATTTTGTACATGATACGGTGATTGATACGGTGGTTAGCGTATAATACGGTGGTGCCTGATTGAGTTGATTTGACACCATCTTTTGTGTAATTACGCATGTTGCTCTGATGCTTCCATAAAGGTCCCAAAATATAGACTTTTAACGCCTCCAAATATTAACACACTCAAAGTACATATGTTTGACACTAATATTTATATAAACTAACGCTATTAATCATTATATGTATTGAACAAATGCCCCACGATCACTCATGCTTTATATCTTTCAAGAATAACCACCCTTACCAATGTATATCTAATTCCGAACGAGGACGTATGTAAATTAGGGATGAGTATAGTTCCAAAATTCTTTTTAGCTATAACCTACAAGTATTGTTACACACATGTAACACTAATTGTTTATTTAATATATACTTATGTTTCACTATTTGATATTTAACTTACACTTGCATCAATTATAACTGGATTTCATGTAATGCTTCTAATAAAAAATGTATTTAATGTACATCATGTTTTTCTTTACTTTACATATGTATTTTATGTGGTTTTTAATGAATGAGTTACATGTATATGGTTGTTGATAACGGAGTTATATGTATTTAACATTATGCGTTACATATATGTAAGTTGATCGATTTTTTTTAAACTTGTTCTTTTCTAATTGTTAGTGTATGACAAAGACCTACCCACATCTTCAAACCAATTGAACTCGGTTTTGTATACGTAACATAGACATAATGACACCAAATAGATTATAACACAACTTGTATTAAGCTTTTCAATAGTAAATGAAGAAAGATGATAGAGGAGAGAGAAGTGTAGATTAGGAGATAAGAAAAAGTAGAGAGAAGAGTTAAAAGTGATTAGGAGAGAAGTTACGAAAACTTAAACTTTGTCTAAAATATACGTATGTGTTTAAAACTTGTCATTTGAAGTTAAAAATATATAAAAAATACCATTATTAACATCAACTATTGATTAAGTTTTATCAATTATTATATTTTGATTTTTATAGATTTTAATTATGAGGAGGTTTTCTCTAAAACCTCCTCATGTATGTCTATAATGCCATGATGGTTACATACAAACATTGAGCTAATATGTACTCTCGAGCTCAAAAGTGTTGTAATAATTTACTAACACTTTTATAGGGTAGAATAGGTAGAATTGCAATAATTTACAAGAATATTACAATTATAATTGGTATAATTAAAAATAATATTAGAAGTAGTATTTAAAAAAACAACAAGAAATTGTAATACTGAAAAAGTAATAAGGCGAAATGAATTGATTTCAATATCGGGATAAAAGGTTGATTTTGTCAATGGAATACTGTGTTAAGTGATATAAGCTTAGGGACTCACATTCTCAACCCATAATACAATAGCATCCACTGGTTTTCTTATATTTATATTTTACAAATAGACCGATCGATAAAAAAGATAACTTATATGAATATGTTTTATGTTTTACAAGGTGGATAATACTATCTTTGAACATTATTTTAACAGTTTGAAAATTTTTCTGAAGATAACTAATATAACTCATCTAATTTTCTAGAAAATTAAATAGAGAAAAAGAGAAGTAAAAAATCCATATGGAGTTTGGGGTCGATTAGGCCCTCCTATTTGGGATGTCATAAATTTAATAATAAACTATTAAACAAAGCACATAAAAAATGTTGGATTTAAACAAGTCAAACATAACTGACGAAGACCAAAGCCAAATTGATGTTTCTCTTATTTTTGTCGGTCGGCAAATAAACTAATTAACATCAGGAACAACCCTTTATGTTTGTCATTTTGGTTTTTCAAAGATTACGGTGCGTTTGATAGTTTTTTAATGCTAATTAAGATGTTACATTTTAATAGTTCATATCCTATTAATGTTTAAGATGTAACTTTAGTGCTGAATGGTTAAAAGTAATCTAATGTTACTTCTTAATCATTCAACATTAAAATTAACTTTTAACCATTAAAAGTTTATAAATTATTAAAAAATAGTCTTTTGAATGACTATTAAGATGTTATCAAATAACCCTTCAATAAATATATAAACAAAAAAATCACGACATTTTTAGTAAAATCTCACTTATAAATAGGGTTCAAAAAAATAAAATGATCTCGTCACTGAGACTTCAGACCAACCATTTAGTACATAATGTGGTTGATCTTAGGAAAAACCAACTTCTCAGCCTATTGGTCTTGATCGGTTTTTGCACACTCTAATTGGTGGATCCAGATGTTTTTTCATAAGGGTTGTAAATTTTTGGTGGTTGTTTATCTATCATTAAATACTAAATTTTCTCTAGTCGGATTTGTGATGTTTTTTTTGCGATCTGTTGTCTATGGATTTTTGTTATTTGAACTCTATTCATTACATTATCCAAAAAACATTTCTAATTAAATGAGTTTAAATATAACAAATCCGATTGTCGTTCAAATGCTAATCAATAATCCAATTACGTTATCTAGATATATACTTTAAACTATGCTAAAATATTAAATAATTAAATAGGCTATCCTAATAATAAAGTAAAAGTTCAAGAAAAGATTTAAAAGGATAATACCAAAATGAGGATTTGGTGGCTGTATAAACTTTTATAATCTGAAATTGAATTATTTTAGAGTGTCAATGTTAATAGTTTCTTAGATATCACAGTCAACATTTCTTGAGGATTGGTGTTTAAATTTCATAGAGTTTTATATGTCGAAATATTTAGGGGCAGGTCCTTATTATATCATATCTATAACTCTAATCTATAACTTTAATAAAGTAATATTTATTTTGCTACTTGTTATTCTCTTAAACCATGTTTTTGTCATTTGTTTTTTTCTAAAAATTCACATATTAAATTTCTCTCCAAAAAGATGTTATAGTAATTTAAATACTCAAATAAATATCTCTCTTTTATTACAAATAAATTTTATTAATTGTTATGTTTCTTTCTCTTATCTATTTTTAAATCAAACTAGCTTTTTTTTTTAAATCGATTCATGAAGGAAATTAAAAATAACAATTTTAACTAAAATCTAAATAAAAAAAACTAAAGTTTTATATAATATGAAATTTTATAAAACATGAAACATTTTTAAGCATAATATTTTAAAATCGATTTGTATTTAAAAAAAATAAAAACAGGTGAAATATTTTTTTATAACAGTCTTATTAAAACAACCAGAATAAGTATAAATCATATTTTTTATAAAAAGATTTTATAAAAAATATTTTTTTATAAAAAATCTTAAAAAGAATATTTAAAAATAAAACTATTTATAAGATAGTTAAAAATGATATAATTGTTTTATTTCTTGAACTATTACCTATATATAATTTTAATTATTTTTTACATTAAATATTATATTGCAACTATTCAATTTATTTTACATATATATTTTACATTAAAATTTAATCCTTTTTATTTAATGAGTATTTTGCCTATTTATTTATCTATAAAAAACTAAAATAAGCATGAAACTATTGTAGATCTTATTATACTTACTTTCTCATTTATCTATATTAATAATAATAATATTGAATAATAATAATATTACTCATATCATTTTAAATTAAAAAATATATAATTTAATAAATTAAAAACCTTTTTTTTATTAAAAACATGCTTTTTAAAAATAAAAGTTCACAGTTTTTTATAAAATAAAAATTTAAGAAAACTATATATTTGTTTATTTACTTAAAGTATATATTTATACGTACTTATAATCATATTTTCTTTTCAAACATGATTTTATAATGCATAACTATTATTAATATTTTATTATTTTATCAGTTCAACCCGTATACTACACGAGGACTAACCTAATATACTATATGCCCTAAACAAATAAAAATTTCATCGGGGTTGCGGACAACCCATACTGAAATCATAATAATAGTTAATCACACAAGTAATCCAAGATTAATAGATTTGTTTTCTTAAAATATAGGAGAATATATAAATCTAGCTTCAATTAAAGAGTGGCAACATTTAAAAGAAGTGATATATTTCTCTTTGCTTAAACATGTTTCAAAAATCTAGAAGTTAAAATTTCATGTGAATTTACTCGGTATCATAAACAAGTTGTGATGATTTGTGCCCTTAATATGGTTAAACATATAAATTATATATTGGGGAATGACTTGTGAGGTATTGACGAATGCTACATACAACTAGAAACTAGAGCTATATATATGCATTAATGTCTAGCTTTTACACATCCAAGCATATGGGTCTAGCTCAATCTTACTTGGGTCCCAGTCCGTAGGTGCACCACTACGTGTCATGGGTCTGACCCTAACTAGCCTTGGCTCCATCACTTGGACCTTCTTCTATATTTGATGGTATGGAAAGCAAGCGTTTTGAATGACGAGCTCTCTAATAATTTTAATAATTCGGGTCGTATGTCTTAGAGAGATGGTCCATTTGTATCAACATCGAACGTTCAATCAACATTAAGCATGCTGGCCCTTGATTAACGTAAAGAAACATTGTTTTTACCTTGACTTAATTAGGTTTTCTTGCAATTATCTTTACCTATGAGATTTACATAGTATCAGAGTCATATGTATTCCTAACTATTTTTCTCTCCCTCTAATCCTTATGCACACCACTAAATCTTGGTTGGTGGTTAGCCCTCTCCCTCTAATTTACTTCCTCGTTGTGTGATTGTCCTTCCCTATTTACTTATTTTACCCTTTTATCGTTGTTGCCCTCATGTCGTAACAGGCTTAGCTCTTGTTGCTACAAAGATAAAGATGGCATTGCAAAGTAACTCATGTTATCATTGCTACATTGTCTGGTTGGCATAGTCGCGACTCATGTTTTCACAATTGAGCTTTAGTCATCATGGTTATGTTCTTCCTCTTGATACAGCCTCTTGCCGCTGTAGCGATGGCCTAGGATTCATCATAGCACCCTCGTTGCCACAAAGTTTTCTACTACTTACCATTAATATACAAAAATCACTTTTTAAATTAAAACATGTGAGATACCAGTAGTGTGAAAGTAAAAAATCACCTTATTGTAGCTATAGTTTCTTGTTATATTTATTTGCAATCTGGTTCAATGTAACGCACTTGAAGTTTCCAACTATAGAGTAACGAAAGTTCTTACTAGTTGATTCAGTCAATCATATCACATGAATCTACTATATGAAAATATTAATTTATAGTATTTTAACTTATTTTACTTCTATACCATCATGTGTATTGTTCAACACTTCACACACATACAATATCACATGCTCTCATTATTATACGCTAATCTTGTACCCAAATAATAGCTTTAATTTTTTCGGATTGAAGTATCATCATGATTATAGTGCTAGTACAATCTTGTATGTTTTAACTAAAAGTTGTAGATTTTTAGAAAAGTGAAAACCTCCGTGAAAGCTTAAGAGAAGCTTGTATATACAGTACACAAGTTCATACTAGCTTCTCTCTCTCTCTCATTACTTACATATGGTCCCAAACAATATTATCACGTAGGAACGTCTCTTTCAAATTTACACAACAATGAACCAAAATAAAGATATAATCAACCAAATTTCAAAAATAGACATGCTATAACCATGGTATTTCTTTGAATTTCATTAATAGAAACCCCACCATAGATGGAGTAAAACGATGGGAATACTCTCTCACTTCTTTGCCAATAATTCAATCTTGTGGGCCTGAATAAACATTCATATTTGATCATATTTTTACTACTAAGACTGTTCAACTTCAATACTATTTGGATTCATTACACCAAAATTTTATACATTTTCACTTCTTGTCATTGTATTAAGATAATTTGTTCTTTTTCCACTGTAATTAACATACTTACATTTTGATGCAAAGTGTATGCAATGATATTGCATCTATTGGTAAAACAAAAGGTATGTTGCATTTTAGTAATAATATAAATATAAATGATAAGAGAGTTCCGGTTATTTCATTTTTTGTGTAAAACGTGTAAATCATTTATTACCTAAATTTACATGTTTAGTGATGTCTCTAATTTCAATTTTTATTTGAAAGTGTGAAAATTTTAATTTTTTTTACAATGAATGTTAAACTTAAAATCATTCGGAAAACAGAGACCCTCATGTAGTCAATAATCTGTAATATTTGAGAATTCTCTAAGATTAGATATTGTAGTAATATGAAAGGTTGTTGTTTTGTGTCATTAAAATTATAGTTCAAGCTGTATGAAATAGACTCCTACACAAATTGTAAAGTAAAACTATGGATATTGGATCATAAAATGTTATGGCACCTCCCCGGATTCTATGCAAAATGGGTGCATCCTCTTATGATTCGAGACTTCTTGTGTCATTAATAGTACTATGTTATATTTAATGTTAATAAACAAAATTTAATTATCTTCCACCGTAACTAATCCTACTCATTAGATTCTCAAGCTGTAAATTGAAAGAAATAGTAAATGTTTCTTTTAAATATTTGCTACTTTTGTGGCCAATTGATACTTACTCTTTTTATCTTATTGAGCCAAACAGACTATAGGACACATTTTATTTACTAGCTCTGTAATTGCATTAAAATCACTCTTGGTTTCGACTAATGGTATCAAATTTATAATAATACGGTCAACAAGAAATGAAGTAGTATTCAAAATGACTGATGATTTCTCTCTTGTCTTTATGATAGGTGCATCATGACTTCTACGATAAGAAAAAAAATGATATTTTAGTACATTTTAAACAGTCAGTTCTTTTTCAAACATTCAAGGCAGCAAAACCCTAGTAGCATACGATTATTGAGGAGTTACTACTTTGAGATCAATTAGGTGAGTAAAACAAGTACTTTCACGAAGAGTTATTCCAACAAATAAAAGCAAGACATTTCACCAGCTAGGTGTTCGATAATTTCACTCTATGTGCCAGAATCCTAGGATAAGGTAACTTTGATAAGGTGTACACAATTTTAATATTACTATTAAAAAACTTGTATTTGTTACTCTATTTTCAGATTGCGGCCTGATTATATTTTTGTTTTTAATTTATTTTTCTTGTTCGTTTGCGGTTTATTTTATTTTTATTTTTATTTAATTTTTCTTTACAGTTGAAATTGTGTAGGGATGACAACGTAATTTGCAATTTTGCAGTCTGTTTGCTGAAATTCCTAGGTCACGACTCACACACCATTGGTTGCTTCTAATAAAAAACGTTTAACCATAAAGTCTTCCACATGAGATTTATGTAAAGCTGTCACATTATAAACATCAAAAGTTGAATCTAGTTGTTTCCCTAGTTGCATGTACTCTGTTTTCCGTGTTCGCAAACGTAGTACCACTTTTCCTTGATCAAACCCGTCACCAAATACGGGCATGACCATACTTTTTCTTTGTAAATATATATCATCTAATGAAAGATATAGAACTCTTAGTCTTCTTGAGTTTCAAGCTTTGAGTCGTAAATGTTGATATGTTTCATTTAGTGAAAATTATTATAGTAATGGCATTAAAAAGTTCAGTATGACAGTATATTTAAGTTTTGGGCAAAAATCATGAGGTAAAAAGTTATAGATTTGGTTTTACGCGCACTTTGTATGATATTTTAGTGTCACAAAAAGTTCAAAAAACAATAATATCAGGTAAAAAGTTACACTAGCGGAGGTTAATTTAGTGATCAAGATGACTACATATTCACAAGTGGTTGTATCGCTCCACTTGGTGGTTGTATCGTGTCTAGGGTACGGTTAAAAAATAAATTACATAAAATACTCAATTTTGAAATCAAAATTATTGTTATGGCTTTTTGTAACAAAGAAGCAAGGTATCTACAGAGTTGGTTAATAAAAAACCACCCACCAATTCTTGTACGCTATGCTAGGATTAAGATTGTAGATTCGGATGTTGTGATAAAATTAACTTAACCATAATTCCTCAATTAGCTAAATAACAATAAGGTATGGATTCTTGCATTTAAGTAAGAAGTTGATAAATCATTACAAGAAAATTGGACTTCCATCAATGGACGAATTTCGAATGCTTACATTACTAACGGATAACCGAAGGCTATTTCTTCGGTCAAGTTCAACATTTCTTCAAAGACGACGACTATTGATGCCTCTGCCATGGGGTTCACCACCACCATTACTATTATTATTGTTGTTGATTTTGCTTTCGCTGTCGCTGTCGCTGTCGCTGTCGATGTCGATGTCGATGTCGATGTCGCTATCATTATTATTATTATTATTATTATTATTATTATTATTATTATTATTATTATTACTATTATAATTACTATTATTATTATTATTACTATTAGTATTATTATTGATATTATTATAATTGTTATTATTATTATTATTATTTTTTATTTATTATTATTATT
>BJCM01066555.1:0-26546 GCA_018326385.1 Flaveria bidentis | reverse complement strand
CTTTACTTCCAGAACATGAAGAGATTTCTAGCAACAAAAGACCAGGTGAAGCTTTGACGCTCGAAGATGTGAAGAAGATGGAGTACACATGGCAGGTAGCTCGAGAGACCATGCGACTGTGTCCTCCGATATTCGGGTCCTTCAGAAAAGCGATAACCGACATCGAATTTGAAGGGTTCGCTATTCCTAAAGGCTGGAAGGTACAGATGAAAACTAACATTCTCTCTTTTAATCAACTTGATCGTATTCTCAAACAACTTATCACACGCATAAAATGTATGTTATACAAAGTGTTTATAATATGATGGTGTCTTGTGTAGGTGCTTTGGACGACATATGGAACACATTATGATGAAAAGTATTTTCCGGATCCGATGAGTTTTAACCCGAGCAGATTCGCAGATCCGGTCCAATCTTATGCTTTTATACCATTTGGTGGAGGGCCAAGGTTGTGTGCAGGGTACCAACTAGCAAAGCTCAATATTCTTGTACTGGTGCACTATGTTGTAACACGATATAACTGGTCGTTGGTGCACCCCGACGAGCCTATTTTCATGGATCCGTTACCGTTTCCTTCCAAAGGGATGCCGATAAAGATTTCACCGAAATCTGATAATAACTAGCTTTCAATTTTAACTCATTGTAAATCTCAATCATTTTTTTGTTAATTTGTTGTATGCTATTTAATTCTTTAATTTTAATTTACTACAAAAGTTGAGTTCAAAGTGGTAGTTTAACTGTCTTTCTGAGATTTCATTTCCAACGGGTCAATGTCGTATATATGTTACTGTTTCAAAAGAATGCTCATATTCTAACACCATTATTATAGCATAAAGAATAAGATAAAAGTGACTTTAATGATGAACATCTTTGTTGGTTAATTGAGATGTTCTTATTCTCAATAATTAAGTCCTTATTAGCCCAAGACAATATGAAGTAAAGATGGGATCAATTCAAGGATGATGAGACAGTTTGTCCTTTCTCTTTAACAAAGTGAGACATCAACTCAGATAAATCGATATCACCCTATACGTCGCGTTTTGATTCATACGTGATACGCGACGTATAAGGTCGAAAACATTAAAAACAAGAAATATTCCGGAGGGTTGTCAGAGAGTATACAGCCCATATAGCCCTATACGACCCCCTTATACGATACATATATATAGAGATATACGACGCGCATAGCAAATTTCGACATTAACTACGAGAAAAAATTAAGGTGGCTATCAGAGGGGTTATACGTCCCGTATAGGACTATACGACCCCCTTATACGACGCGTAGGCTATATGACCCATATAGAAATTTTGGGCTGTCCAAATAACCAAACCCTTAACAAAAGTTACAAAATATTGTTTTACAGGGCTTAAAACCATGACCTTGATATCACATCTCACAAAACAATAATCTTATCAGTTGCTTCAAGGTCCACCCTCGATAAAAGATCAACCATGTCAAATTTATAATTTATAACTTTCGTACAAACTTTCCCATGAAGGAAAAAACGTAGACATAAAGATTGAGAAAAATAGAGAATTGAAGTAAAGATTGTTAGATCTTTTCACGGGTGGAAGTGGAACAAAGCCAGCAAATCAAAGGGTCTCCCCAAGGCACATGCATGCCCCATCAATCTTTTAGTCGGCCCGACTTAAAGATTACATCCACCACCCCTTTATGTTTAAAACATACAACTAGTTTTAAACAATTAGTTGACTCAAACAACTACACTCAACACATATATATGTTCTCTATGCATATATATATATATATATATATATATATATATAAGTTTAAACTCCATCGTATATACATCTCCCTAACAACACCAAATGGTTTCCTTCATCTTCTTTCTCTTACCTCCATTCATCATCATCATCATCCTTGTTTACAAAGCCTGCAATGGACCGAAGAACGACAACAGGATACCCTCGGGCCGAATGGGGCTCCCTTGGATCGGTGAAACGATTGGTTTTTACAAAGCTCAGCGCGAGAACCAGCTGTATGAGAAGTTTTTCCAGCCGAGGATCAAGAAGCATGGGAAGGTATTTAAAACGAAGTTGATGGGATCGCCGACGGTGGTGGTGAATGGGGCGACGGCGAATAAGTTCTTTATGTCGAACGAGTTTAAGTTGGTGGTGAGCTCGTGGCCAACTTCGTCTGTGGAGTTGATGGGGAAGAATTGCATCATGGAGAAGCAAGGTGACTCGCACCGTTGCCTTCGTGGTGTTATTGCTTCTACCCTTGGTCCAACCGGGCTGCAGACGATGGTGCCTCGGATGTGTAGGTCGATTCGGAAACATCTGGTGAAAAGCTGGGGAAAACGCGATGAGATAAGTTTACATCAGTCTACAAAAAGACTGACTTTCACTATTGTTCTTGAATGCTTGTTTGGGATTGCGATAGATCCGGATACAATGTTTGGGGAGTTCGAGAATGTTCTAGAAGGTGTTTTGGCTGCTCCGGTTAATCTCCCGGGGACAAAGTTCTCGAGGGCTAAGAAAGCACGAGCGAAGATACAGAAGGTGTTGGTTGACGAAGTTAGAAAGAAGAAGGAAGCCATGGAAGGTGGCAAAGATGAAGATGACGCGATGTTGTTATTTAATTTGGTGGCTGCTTTGATCAGAGGTGAAGTTACAGAAGATGAAGTTGTTGATAACATCGTTCTGTTGGTTTTTGCAGCTCACGATACAACTTCATACGCGATCACAATGACGTTTAAGATGCTTGCTAACCACCCTGATTGCTACACTCACCTTCTTAAGGGTATCATTCATAAACTTTAACTAATATCCATACACTTATAATAACATCATTTAAGTTTCAATTGTGTTCATCAGTTTATGATGTTAACTAACAGAACATGAAGAGGTTACTGCAACCAAAAGACCCGATGAAGACTTGACAGTTGACGATGTGAAGAAGATGGAGTACACCTGGCAAGTGGCTCGTGAGACTATGCGATTGTGCCCTCCGATATTCGGGTCATACAGAAAAGCGATAACTGATATCGAATTTGAAGGATTCGTTATTCCTAAAGGGTGGAAGGTGCTTTGGACTACATATGGAACACATTATAATGAAGAATATTTTCCAAATCCGATGAGTTTTAACCCGAGTAGATTTGCGGATCCGGTTCAAGCGTGCGCTTTTATACCATTCGGTGGTGGGCCACGGCTCTGCGCAGGGTATCAACTGGCAAAGCTTAATATTCTTGTGTTTATGCATTATGTCGTGACACAATATGATTGGTCATTGGTATACCCCGATGAGCCAGTAGTCATGGACCCACTCCCGTTTCCTTCTAAAGGCATGCCTATAAAAATTTCTCCCAAATACGAACAATAGCCCGATCGCATGCTGCATTGTGAACCTCAGATCACACATCAAGCAACCACCAGCTTGTCGATTTATAGGTAATAACAACTGTAAGTTAGTAACCATGAAGCAAGATATCTTGTAAAGGCTGCAGACTGATAGATAACATGTGCTTTCTAACCACTTTTCAGAGCTTTATTCTGATGTCTTTATATAATCATATAGATTTTGGACTTTATTGTTTATATATTTGTGTAGGACAAATCTATATGCAAGAGATGATTTCTCTCCTACTCATTTTCCACATGTATGTAATTATATATTACATATATGAAGATTGATCTGCTATCAAACTCCAGAACAAATCTATATGCAGGTGAAGTTTTGTAACTACATGAATATTTAATATTTTGATTAAAAAATATTGTAGATAAATGAATGGGACCACGATCAAGTTATGACGATCCAGATCCACATCTTTATCGACAAATAGCCATACACTTGGATTGATACTTTGCTGGAGAGATGAAAGTTTTATTTGTTTTGGTACACATGAAATCAAAGTATCGGCTAAAGTCCATGCAGCAGATGTAATACGTATTAGTTAACATTTGTATCGAACCACCAGGAATGACGAATTAACAAAACTGTAAAGATTTTAATGAAAATCAAGAAAATTTAAAAAACTTAATCACCTGCATTTTAGATAACTGCATCTTCTATAGCATGTTAGTACGTTAATGATGATTAAAAGAATCCTGTAATTGCAATTTCAACTTTTTTAAATGGGAACATTTTGATGAAGTTGCAAACAATAGAAAAAATGATTATGGACGTCTTTTAGCTCTTACAACCCGTTTACGTTTAATATATAATTTTTTATTCAACTAATATGTTGGATGAAATAGAATACCCAAACGGACTTACTTGAAAGTAAACGGGTCGAAAGTTAGGTGTCCTCCAAGATGATAAATGTGAGCATGCATACTATAACTAAAATACTAGCATTAGTCATGCCTGTATATCCATAAGGCAGCTCTATATAGAGAACAAGAACTAAAAACATATAAATGGATGAACAATTTCACTTTAGTTTGCATCAAAGCAGATTGCTAAAGTCGACGAGCTTGAAGATGATTTTGAATCTGCAACGAAACCAAACACCTGTTAGTGGACCATATTACTACAAGTCTACAAACTATGGTAGTAAATTTCAACCTAAGTATTGTCAATTTGGGTAATGTTTTAACTCTAAAAAGGCATATGGTTAAAATCCACCTTCAGCGAAAAAGTAAAAAAAAAGTCTAAGTTCACCAAAATGTCTTTTAGCACCTACAACCTCCTAGATTTATTGTTCAAAAAGCTAGATATCATTTCTATAAAAAACAAATTTGGAGACAAAAATACGTTGCAAAAACCGCAACCCAATGCCCAAAAACTGACCTATTTTGACCCGTTACCTAACTTGCCCATTTTGCCACATTTAGTGCGTAGTAACCAAACATACACATTGACAAAAAAAACAGAGGAAAAAACACAAACCTGCTAAACCATTGCGCATCCAATCCTGTGCGCAAATAAGCGCTTGCAATGTATCTGCACTTAATGAGCTTCTATATTGATCAAGAACTCTATCTCCAGTGTCAAAGGCTGAATCCAATGAAACCTTTGACATAGGAATTCCCAAAATGTTTCTTGCCATCATAGACAAAACAGGATACCTAGGAGTATGAACTTTCCACCAATTTAATATATTGAAATCAACGTTACGAGGAAATAACGGCTCCTCAAGATACTTGTCAAGGTCAGACTTCACATTTTGACTTTGTGAGGTTTCATGAAGGAATCGGTCAAACCCAGTCAAACGGTCTCGGCTATCATTCCCACCATCACTCCCCCCTACCTGGCTGTTAGAAGCTAATGTGGAGTAAACATCGTGCCCATTGTAAAGTGCCCTCATACAATTTGAAACAATATCAACACAATCTGGGGCATCACCGCCATAGATTTGTGGGTAATAATATTCCACAAGTTTCATCTTAAATCGAGGGTCTAAAATGGCTGCAACTGCTAGAACCAAACTGCATTTCTTCCAATAATCATCAAATTTACTTTTCATTTTTAAAGATAACGAACTTATAAGCTCATCCCGGCTCTGACACCAATCGATCAACTGTAAATGGATATCGCAAACCTCAGGAAAGTATATATTTGCAGTTGGAATCTTGCTTCCTGCAAAAACCGTAGAAACTTCAACAAATAATTTCAAGAAACTCGTTATTGTACTAGCTTGACTCCATTCATCATCCGATGGACACATTGTGTAAGCAAAATCATGTTCTTGAAGACGGGAAAAGGCCTCACGGTATTCCAAAGCATCATCAAGCATAGTATAAGTTGAATTCCAATAAACGGGATTATCAAGATATAATGATTTCTGACTGTCAGCTCCAACCTCTTGAACCATTTCATTGAACTTTTCATTAATTGATTGTGAACTTTTTATGTACCGTATGCTTTCTCGGATCTTGAAGATTGTCGAATTTAAAGCTTCTAGACAATCTTCAACCATGATTTTGATGATATTTGCTGCACATCTTACTTCGAATAACTGACCGTTACATAGCAGAAACCTGCTTTGTGATAAATGCTCTCTAAGTTTACAGACAATATTGTCATGAATTGAACAACTGTCGCATGTCATGGAAAACAGCTTCCGGTCAATATCCCATTCCATTAATCTTGTCATTATTGTTTCAGAAACCATGTCTTCTGTTTGGAAAGGGTCGATATATATAAAACTCAAAGTCTTCTTTCTTAAAGCCCAAGTTTCATCAACTGAATGTGCAGATATACATAAGTACTTAGCATCACCTTTAGCAGCCCATGTGTCAACACTTAGGCTGATCTTACCAGGAAGATCATCCAACATTTCACATACTTTTTGTTTCTCTTTTTGGTAAATTTCTTTACAATCTGCCACTAATCCATCAAGTGTAGCAAGCTCAAACAATGGCTGAAGTTTTCTAACAAATATTTTAAACCCAACATGTTCCACCATGGCTAGAGGATAACCATGTAAAATAATCATTCTGGCAAGATCAAATCGACTTCTTTTGTACTCAAAGTTACCAGCAGTTACGTTTACAAGTCCCTCTTTTAATGGAGTTTGTTCATATTTAACAAGGCTGGGTGTGTCGGTCTTTGTTTGATCATGATCGTAAGTAAAGTTGACAGGGGTCAAAGTTCCTTCTTTTTTCTTTCCTTTTGATGCTAGCAATTGAGAAACATCATGATTTGTTCTTCTTCGGCATCTGATTAAGTGATTTCTTAAATGAGAAGTGCCACTTGTGCTTGAGCCACTGAGTTTCTTCTTACAATGCTTACAAACAGCAACACATGTATCACCTCGTTTGACCCGGTCAAAATCTTTCCACACTGCTGATTTTAATCTACTACAATCTACTAGTACTCCATCTTCAGAAATCTCCATAGAATCTGCATACTCATCCAAATAAAGGACTATTGTCAACCACCATCAAGATTTTGTATGGGTGGACAATTTGCAATAATTTGGTAGATATTTTTCAGAAGAGAGAAGGTCGCATTTATAATGGATATCATATATATAAGAACTTGTGAAACTTTAAAAAAGAATAAAAACACAGGTGGATAGATAATCCACTTATATTATGAAACATAAAACCATAGTTCAGCAGAAAATTTTGAAACCTAGTATTTCTGGACATCATGAGACCATTCTATAAATAAACAAATGCATTTTACATTTGTATGTTATTTACTTTAAAAGTACATTGAAGAATAATCATAAAAACTAAAGAGCACCAACAAACAACCAACCATATGATCAAATGACATCAGTTAGCAGAAGTTTATAACTGCGCCAAACTTCGTTTCCATTATTTTAAATTAATTTTACACCATGAAGAAAACAAAATAACAGGTGCAACATGATCTCCCCTGCTAACTAGTCTCCAGTCAACAAAGATGGCTTTCATCATCAAAGGACATACATGCTCTATTTTTTCTTTCTTATAATAACTAAAAAGACCTTAAACTTTGCATTCTATAAGACATAACACTAGAAAGAAACTGAAGTATACCAGAGAATATGAATGTTTAACAAAAGCTACCCATCTAGGGACAAGGCTACCTAATATTGAGAGGGTTGGAGACTTTCCATTAGTAACCATAAATACATCTGCAAATTCCAATCAATGGCTCAGATTGAAAGAATGTAAGAAAACCACCAAAAACCTCACAAGAAAGAATCTTTCTATCTTTCTAGAGTCTACAACTTAATAAATTTCTAAAATCGACACATTTAGAATTGTTTTAACACCATAATCAACTCCCTCTAATATTCATCGGTCTGTAAAGTGTAAACTACTCAAAAAATGCCAATTTAAGCCTAAAACTAAGAGTTATTCAAATTGAATACTGACCACTAACAGTTAAAAAGCTAAACTAGAGCAAGAACTACTTAAGAAAACAATAATCTTTCTCAAGTCTCATATTTATCCTACAAAACTCAAATTCATGATAGAACTAATCTGAAACGCTAATAACCTCAAATGCCAACTTACCCAATTCACAAAAAGCGATTTGCAGAAGAATACCCGACCCATATATCTAAACCCATATTCGACCCGAACTGGATCCGAAGAAAATCAAGAAATCGGGTAAAGCGCTTTTTTAATTAATTAAAAACCCTATTCGTATCGGATCGGGGAAAACGCCGATTCGAACAATTCGGACTTCGGGTCTCAAATTATTTAATGAGAACACATAATTAAGCGACCATTGATGAAATAACACACATCTTTACACACAATCACATGCCTACAATTCATGTATGACAAATTCACAAAGAAAGATGAAAGAGGATGAAGAGAAAACGTACAGAGAGAGTGAAGAATTAGCGATTGCAGAGGGTAATTGGAAACGCATAGAGGTTAAAATTAGGGTTTATAGGTATCGATGGATAGCGTTAAAAGAGGGTGTGTTGTGTGACATGAAATCCCACAAGAAATGGTGCTGAGAGAAATATGGGTATTGGGCGATAATTGGAGCAACCGCAAGAAGGCGCCAACCCGATAGATGAAAGATTTGGGCCTCTGGCCCAATGTTTTGTTGGGCTGGTTTTTACTTTCTGTGACATTATACGTAATAGCTATAGATTTTTTATTTTTATTTTTTAATTTTATAATGCGTGAACACATACTCTTTACTTTACGTTAAGGGTGTTTAATGATACGACTAATGATTTATTTGGTTATGAAAAATTTTTGGTCTGACCATAATCAAATGGAATGAACTCGGAATTATTAAACTTTTAAACTTATTTATTCAGTTTATTGGATTTGATTATCCAATTAAATTGATTAAACTGATTATTTTTTTATCAGATAACCAAATCGAATATATAAGATTTTTTATGTAAGTGTATACTGAATCAAATTGAAACTGAATACATGGTTCAAATATGATTAGAAACCAAACTGAATTCACATTTGGTTTTTTCCGGTCACCGAATTCACCACTTTACCACTAGCATATATTTTAACATTCATTTTCTAATGGTATTAATCATTTTAACATTCATTTTCTAATGGTATTAATCTGTTTATAATGATGAATGATGATTGCTTTACTTATTGAGATCATAAAACTTAAGATAATGATCTTTGTTTTCTTATTTGGCCAACTGGTAAATCTACTATTGTGGGTCTAGTATAATTTATAAAATAAGAAAAATGCCACACCCCACTATTTACGATGCGATTTATATCTCTGAGTTTTCATAAAATTCATCATTTAAATCCAAAAGTTTAAAATATTGTTATTTCCATCCAAATGTTTCAATAAAATTATCATTTAAATCCATTGTTACTATATCTAACCAACAATGTTAACTTTTTTCGTTAACTTTCCAACACGAGAGTTATTTTAGTCCAACACTAATATGCATGAGAGTTAGTTTGTCTTGAAATCATGTGGTGATTGACGTGTTGTAGGTGGTGATGAAAGGACGTCCAGAGAAGGTACTTTTATTGATGAAAGAACATCCAGGGACTAAAATAGTTATTTACTCTTTATTTTATCTAATAAAACGTCCAGAGATGCATTTCTTGATAAAAGGAATGAAATCCTGACCAATCATCCTGGTAAATTAAAATCGCAATGATTATTATCATAAGACACTGAAAGCCTAAAACGTCTCACGTAGGGTTAAAATTTTATTTTGTACTTGTTTTAACTAAAATACCACTAATGTAGGAAACTTAACGGGAAAACTTAACGACGTTAATAAGGAGTAGTTAAGTGGATTCAAATGACAATTTTTGTAAAACTTTTGGATGCAAATGATAAAATTTAAAACTTTTGGATGCAAATGACAATTTATATGAAACCTCGAGGATGTAAAAGTCATTTAACTCATAATTTAATGTGGAATTTGGTAAGTTTATTTTAGAATCAAAACATAACTAGTTTAGTGTACATTGTTTTATATTTATCAAAAATATTATTATTTTAATCTATTAATAAATCGATTGAGTAAGATAATTTACAAGGGCATAGATGTATAAAGTGAATAATGTTGTGGAGGAACGTTTCTATGATATTAAAGTTTTAAAAGTAAAAAGGTATGCTTATAGAATATTTATCAAAATTAGTTTTTATCCTACACAATACCTCATTTTGTCTTTAATAACGATAAATTTGAACATAAAAAAATAAAATAACAAAACGTTATATATGTTTATTTTCAATATATGAGGTATTTACTTTCTAACAACTATGTTTGAAGGCGCATGAACCAAAAACAGTACAAGTCAAACCATATGGAAAAGCATTGAATGGATCTCACGAGGAAAACCAAGCAACCTAGCCCAAATTTCCTTTTGTAGTACTAGTGTAGTAGTAAACTTATATTTTGAGGTAAAAACACTAAAATAATTTTTGAGTAGCATATAATGTTATGCAAAATGTAACACTTAGACACTATAATAATTTATTTTCTAATTATCTTATTCTGGATTTACTTTTAATTGAGTGAATCACACAAAAAGGTGTAAGTTTTTAAGTTTTTGTAATTTTTAGTTTTGATATACTCAACTTTATTTTATCGATAAATGATATAAAATTTTTATTTATCTATTTAAGGTAACTTTACAACCAATAAAAGTAAAAAAAAGGAAAGAAAAGAAAGAAAGACTAGATGACATCTTATTTAAAATAACTAGAATTTTTCTAACATACACAACTAAAAAATTAAAATCCCAACACATGGGTTTGTTTTATATGTTCTTTTACCGTTTTGATTAACCTTGTAAAGTGCTTGTTGTTTATTTTAATAGATTAATCGGGTCAATTGAGCACGAATTAATAAGTTAACCTAAACACAAAACATTTAATTAATCATGTCAACCAGAACATGTAGGGAGGACAATAGGACAGCCATGCGAATCTCAATCTTGTATCAAAAAACACTCAAATACCTAGGTTTGCTTGTTACATCCGGATTCATCCGTAATCCCTACAAACATGACCCATTTTTAATAAGCTTAGACAAAATAATCGAAAACTTGAATCTTTTCATGTAGTGTTTGCATATGGTTCATGCCATGACTTGTCAACACCAGCTGAGCTTCATAAGGGTCGGGGGGCCGCTGCCGCCCCTATAAATATTGAGTTCGCCCCCTCCCCTCTCTTAAAAAAATTAATTCCGCATCTGCCCTCCTACGACATACTTCAAGCTCCGCCACTATTTGTCAACTAGTTAGGGGGTGTAGGATAACAATGAATCAAACATGAGGAGACGCGCTTTAAATAAGTTGTTCAGGAGGTGCTCAAAGGTATTCGGAAATTGGTTGAGGTGGTGGTGTTGTGAAAGTTGTGAAGATTGAAGTTGTAACTTCACATAGGTGAAAGGCGATGGTTGTTTGTGGTGACCAGTGCGAGTGGTTGTTGGATTAGGGTGTGACATGTCTGTTTGTATAATAAGAGTAGTAATAATAAATTTAAAAATAAAATTAATTTTCAATCTATTGAGTCAAATTGTTATATTGCCCCCTTAAAAATCATGATTAGGAAAATACTCTAAAACATAACTTTCTAAATTATAATTACGTGATTAAATCAAATAAAACCTATAAAATCGTTTAAACTTTATACTAGCATTCACAACCCGTTCTTTATTTTTACGTAAGTGAGTACCTTGTATTATAGAGTATTTTTGTGAGTGGTTATGAGTAATTGTGAGTAAAAAATGTAGTAAATTTATAAGGATATAGTTTCTCATATTTGAGTAAACACATACAACTCACATAAATTTTTTAATATTTTTGAAAGTGATTATAAGTGGATAAAAGATAAAAAGTAATATAAAAGTATGAAAAATATTATTTGATTGAAAATAAAAGAAACCAAAATAGTAATATTTAGTGTAACTATAAGATTATAATACGTGTTGGACTGTGAATGTTCTATTAAAATGAAGAATACGAACCCAATAAAATATAATTATACATGTTATAAGGATAAGATGATTGAGAATTAAAAAACTCTCTTCATGAGTCGTGTACAAGTATTGTGTAGGTAATATTGCTTTGGGGTAACAATAAAATTTAAACATGAAGCTAAAGTAAAAAAGAAAATTGTGGGTCCATCCACATCCAGTACCATCTGAATTCTGGAGCTCTTGTCGCATCATTGGAAATAATTGTATACTTAAAATTATAAAATGAAATAAATTCACAAGAAGTTATCATATAATGGTATAGATATAATAGAAAATATAAATATCATAAAACAATATGATATGTGATTTCACTGTCATGCATCCATTTTACCCGCATAGACATTCATTCTATCAATACGTGCGTAAATCACGTGATACACCAATAGCAGAAAATGTTATTCTTATAACAAATACTTGTACCGTTGTACGTTGTGTTAACAAATACTTATATATAATTAACTTATCGAAAGAGAGAATATATATGATTAAAACATGTTTAATATTGAAAAGGTACACACCGTTTACAAATATACGAAAACTTTGATTGCACACTTATAAGTATAACATTATAATTTAAGAACATACGATAGAATGACAACGTTAGATAGAAAATAAAATTTTCCAAAAGGTGAACGAAAAATATTATACGACAGACTGACAGTTCCTCAGGAGCCCAAAATTTTTAAATTTTTCTTTATTGTATATGTATTTTGTAAAAACAACTATAGGCTATATATTAAAAACCTAATAGTAGTTTAATTATGTTGATCTTTTGAAACTTAAGTTTTATTAACATTTTAATTAGTTTAGTACACTACTAGTTATTCAATCTAAACTAATTTCAAAAATTTTAGCAGTGATCTCACGATTCACGTAAGTATGTAAATTGATTATTTTACCATAATACTTTTGTATATTAGTAAAACAATTATTGTCGTATCATATATCTTTTACATAAATATTATTGATTTTATATTATAGGGTCTATTTTCTTCTATTCGCTTAGGGCCCAAAATTCTCTAAGAACTCTCAGGACCGGCTCTAGTAACGTGGCATTGTGTTTAACATATTAAGCCTTAGAGATACTAACTTGACACAAATTTCTGATAATAAAAACTATCTATTTAATATTGGAAGTAAAATGAACACAAGTAGAATAGTATGTTTTGCTAGTGTCGTGATGTCCAATCAAATAATGCAAACAAGCTCGAGAGTATGAATCTCGTATTCATTGTTGTAAGCTAACTCTCAAACAAAACCTGCTCTTGTCACGTCATATTATTCACCACTTTCCTAACATTACGCGCTTTCTAAAATTCCAAACAATTCAAATAAATCCAACCATTGTTTTAAAATTATTTTTATTTACTGTTATCACTAGATAAATTATATGATTTAATAATTATACTACTGTTTATGATAATGTTATAACAGTGTATTCACTACACATGTCATGTATTGAGTTTTGTTTTCATCGATCTACACTCTTAAACTACAATTGTGATCCTGACAATATAAAATTCAAGTTCAATGTTGATTAAATTACTTTCTTGGATACCAAATAAAACATGATCAGGGGGTCATATACGGATAACTGAACATAACGAAAACATGGACAACAAAATCTATCATTCGTTTTATTCAATCTTAAAAGTTTTTAAAATGAAGAAATGGAAGAAAAAAAATGTTTATTCATTCCTTTGTAAATTCAATAAATTAAGTTATAAACAAACCTTTTCTAATTGATATAACAATCTATATATGGGTAAATCGCATGTGTATGTTATATTGTCCACTCATAAACGACACTAATGTACTTAAAAGACTAAAGCTTTAAAACATATGAAAAATCTTAGTTTGATGAGTTTTTTTATTTACATAAAGATATACATTTGTATGCAACAATTTTAAATTTTAAAAATATAAATAATTGATCGAAGAATTAAACAATTCAGTTTCGTTCCTTATCTTCTCGTAACAATTTAGCATTAATCACAACTATATAACATTAATCACATGATAAGTATTAAAAATGAGTTTCGTTAAGAGAACATCATTGTGTAAAGTTATCTCTTCTCCATCAAATTGTTGAGAGTCAAATCTAGTAAGATGTAACAACTAAAAATCGGTGATTAAGAGCATTCCCTTCGGTGTTATCATATTCATCCCTAAAATCACATTAAAAATAATATTTTTTTATACTTGTTTTTATTTTTTATTTTCCTACTCTAATCAAAATCACTTATAAAAATATAAAAAATTTATAAGGGTTGAACTATGTTTTCTTAAATATAAAAATAAACAGTAATATTTTTTTTTCTTTTTTTCACTTATCACATAGAATCACATAAAATTAAGAAAACTACTGTAATACGAGTTAAGCAGGAAGAGACGATGTTAAAAAATTAATAAAAATGAGTTGATTAACAATATTCAAATTCCAAGAACCCTAAAACAAGAAACACAATGAATAAAGTCACCCTCCTGATCACAACCACTCGACCTTCAGATGTCTTCAATGGCTTCACTCTGAAACTCCCATCACCCACACGTGTATCACTTCCATTACACACACCAACTCCCACACTTACACCATCATACGCCTCCATTGCATCCATACACAACTCACTGTTCTCACTCAAATCCAAATTCTTCCCCAATCTCCTCAAGAATCTCGAATCAAACGGAATCTCACCACTCAACATGTTCTCACTCAAATTCAAATGATATATATGCGAAAGATTCGCAATACCCACCGGAATATTCCCCGTTAATCGGTTGTTCTGCAGCGACAATGTCGTCAAGTTCAAAAGATTCGAAAAACTCGCCGGAATCTCGCCGGAGTAGCCGGAGTTCGCCAGGCGGAGCTCCTGTAACTCCAGCAGCTCACCGAACTCCACCGGAAGATCGATACACATGGGGTTGTTGTCCATAATCAAATACTCTAACATCTTCAAATTCTTCAATTCCAACGGTAACTTCCCATGAAGCCCATTGTTGCTCAGAGCCATGAACACCAATGAATTTAATCTCCCGATGCTGTTCGGAACTCCTCCGGTGAGTGAATTCGAGCTCAAGTCGAGCTTTTGAAGCATACCCATTTGCCCGATTGTGTTCGGGATTGAACCCGTGAGCTTGTTATAGCTCAGGTCAAGTCCCACTAAGTTTTTAAGCTGACACATTTCTTCAGGTATGGCTCCAGTGAGCTTGTTGTAGCTCATGTCAAGATGTATAAGCGAACCGAGGTTCGCGATCTCTGGCGCGATTGCGCCAGAGATCTTGCTTTGAGATACTGTAAGTATCTGAAGCGAAGTTAAACTAGAGAACAATTGGGAAGGAATTGAGCCCACAAGACTAGGGTTTGATCTGAGGCTCAACTGCTGCAAAGACGAGGGTCGAACAGCGGTTTTCGGCATCGAAATGGCGGTTTTCGTGTTGGTGAAGCATTGAAAGAAGAATACAGATTGAAGGTATAGGAGTTGGAAGATCTGTGAAGGGAAAGTTGCAGTGTTCTTGCAGTTGGGGTTTGGTGGTGTGCCGAAATCAAGACGTGTGACATGAAGGTGAGGATCTGTGACACTCGGTTTGCATTCGATTCCGACCCATGAAGACGAGGGTTTACATGGGTTCGGGTAAGCGGTTCGCCATTGTTGGTCAGATGATAGAGTTTCCATGATGGTGTAGAGGGTTTGTAGTTCAGATGGTTCCATTGTGAGTGGTGGTTGTGTGTGGTTGGTGGTGGAGACATGATGAATCAGAGTGTTTGATAGGAGGATGTATAGGATGACAATGAGCATTATGGGAAGAGAGTGAGTGTTGTGTTTTTTTGTGAAAGTTGTAGAGTTCAGGCACATGAAGTTGGAGTTTGCTTGTTGTGTGGTATTATATCCCACCAAAAGAGGAGAGAGGGAGGTGTTTTGTGTAAAGATGTGTGACAAATAATTTAAGGTCTTGTTATACTATACATATACTACCCTACATATCATATGGGTTGATTAAAAGGTTATAAGGGTTGTGTGAGCTTGTTAGTGGTGTGTACTTTCACAAATGTTAACTTTAGTAACATATACGTGTTATATAACATTATGACGTGTTAAACATGCCCCTCATACGGCTCGATAACGTATCATGCGTCCTATTATGGACACTTCATAGGGTCTCATGTGACACGTCATACGGCCCATATAGACCATAAGGGGTGTATGATATGTTTGTGGTGTTGAATCATTCATAGGTGTTGTGTATAGTCACACTCTAATTAACACTGTTAAAGTGAATGTGAAACAATTAATTATATTGTAATCTGAATGTAGGAATTTTAACTTAGAAATATACAACTTTTTTGTTTTCACTAATGTTAATGTGTTTAAATGACTCATTTGGTCTCTTGGACCATAAAGGAGGAAGCAATATATCAACAATGGAGGAAACACATGGTTGTGTTTTACGGAAAATGGTACGTATGATGGTGACATGAATAGCAAAATATGTCATGTTATAATCATAATATATTTGTAGAACTTTAATAACAAAACTATGAGAATCAGATATATAACTGTAACTATTGATTTACATGTTATACATAAAACATTGTTTTTCTCTTTCATTATATGTGATTGATCTCTACACATTATGTATAAATGATTTTATAGTTCTCATAGTTCTGACTTAAGATTAATTTAGTGTACAACAAGCTTTATATCTTATATTCGTTGTTTAATAATCAAGTCATCTTGTTATCATACAAGATCACCATGTTATTGGTAAGTCACATATATTTACCCCTTTTCATTTGTTGTATTAAACTTAATTTTCTATTTGAAACCAGGTCACATATCTTAATTTTGTTCACCAAACAGGTCGGGTTCTATCATGTTCAGTTTTGGTCGATGACAATCAAAACCGATTCTTGGTAAAACCAATTCAGATTCAAAGCAGTTTATCAAGGAGAAAATGATCGGCTTGGTCTGAAACTACGTTTTAACCAAATTTTAAACCGTTTCAATGGAGACGGTTACTAACCGGTCTTAAACCAGCAAATTGATTTAAAATTAGATTAGTTTCACCCAAATCGATTTTGATAATATCAAATTCAGGTCGAATTTGGAACAGGTTTCGGTTCGCAAACCGGTTTGTTGTTCACCTCTAATCCTTGAGCAGGGCCGCAGATGAAGAGAGTTCCTCACTTCTGCGTTGCTGATTATCTATGCAAAAAAATATCAGAAAAAGACTGAGCTCGGTAATATAATGATAGCACATGTATTTAACCCTGGCCTTTAAAGGAAAAGTTAACACAAATTCTTTATTGTTCTTCACAATTCAATTGGTGTCTTCAACTTCGAAAAGTAAGGATACAAAGCAAATTTTCTATCTAAGAAAATGGTAGATACATCGTTAAACCAAAAGGACAATGCATTATACAGGGACCCCTAATTTAGGCCACTGTCTGTTTTTGGGTTTCAGTTACATAAACTCACGCAAAATAAGTAAACTTTTGCAAGAGTAGTACCACACGCATCTCGGGAGTTTCAAGCAATATGTGCAGTTGTAGATTAGAGAGACAAAACCGATTTCCGCCATTTTCAGAAAACGTAACACCCAAGTCAGCAAACACACACTAGTTGAACATTCGGAGGAAATTGCTGGCATATGCCATTGGCTTCACATCAGGGTGCGGCTGCACATTTTACAGAAATAAGATATTTAGAAGAGTAGCCACTGCTGAAAATAAATTGGAAGGCTTGTAGAAAAATGAAGAAAAACAGGATTGTATTTTAATTGTCTAGAAAAGCAAAAAGGACTAACCACTGCTGAAAATGTGACAATCTTGGGCTCCATAGCGGGGGCTTCAAATCGGATGAAAGCACCCTTGTTCCCCATCTGCAAAACCAGTAAAATTGTCATTATATAAGAAAGAAATATAAGATAATTAATAAATGAGAAATCAATCCCTAAAAGTTACAGAAAAAAAAGGTACACAAACATAAAGACCAATAATATTTGATTACCTGGTCACAGTAGTTTGGAGCAGAAAAAACAGTGATGAGTTTACCATCATGTTCAATTTCATATCCTTCATCTTTGACCTCATGAGATCGCACAACCAAATCTGGAAAACAAATAATAAAATATCAGTGATACTGAATCCCGAATATGAATTCATATCATTAAAAATAACTAGTCTTGTCATCTCATATAACTGGCAAATTTACAGTTTTGGAAAGTCCCATACGTGCAACACATCCTTCTCAAGGGAAATTTAAAGCACCCATCTTACTACTATGGGATGTATAATACATAGCATTGTTAAGATTTTTGATTCTGCAATTTTAAGGGATTGATAATCGAGATATATTACCTAAATTATTATCCTTCAAAAACCTTTTTGTTACATCTCCACCAAAAGAAAGACCTACACCACGCTTGCTTGGTCCTCTACCAGGATTAGGTTGGGGATCACTCCATAATATTTCACACATCAACCCTGAAACAAAATATATTATTAAAAAATCACACACCCTCCAAAAACTGGCAGTAGCATTTAGTTATACCACATTAAGTAGAAACAAAATCAAATATTCTTCACTAAATACAAATTCAAAGTACACGAAAGTACTCTTCCAGAAAACTTATTAACAGGGTACCTTCTTCTGGGGGCTCGCAAAACCTATCAATTGCTCTGATGTCAGATAGCTTAACCCCATCAGTGCTAAAAAGTCCACCATGAACAACGAATATCTTCTCGTTTATAACATGAGCTAAAGGCAAATAGCAGAAAACTTCTGCAAATAGTTCCACAAATTTATCACTCAACTTAGATCGAACCTCACCCTCAAACCCATAAATCTTGTTCATGCTTTTGCTCTCATGGTTTCCACGAGAAAGATGTATCGCTGGCACAAACCAAGATAGTACGCTGAGTAATTAAAAGAGCAAAGATGCAACAAACAGCTAAAGGACAGAACAGATGGTCGCTTTATTACCTGATGGAGACATGCACTTGAACGCAAACAAGGTTAAAATAACCTCCACGGAAAAGGATCCACGGTCAACAAAGTCGCCATTAAACAAATAAGGATTTTCTTCAGAAGGGAGACCATTGAGCTCAAATATGTTTAAAAGATCAAAGAACTACATCCACACAAATTCGATTAATAAAAAGCAAAAATATTAATGAACAATTAAAAAATATGATGACAAGAGTTCCATACTGTGAAGTACCTGACCATGCACATCACCACAAACAGTGAAGTGCTTACCATCTGGAACATTTATGTCAACCAGAGACGATAAGGCCATTAAGATTTCTCTTGTTCGTAGAACAATCTCAAAGGCATATCTACACCACGAAGAACAATGTTAGAAAAGTGGGTATTCGTGATAACAAAAACATATTAATCAAACCATAAAATTAGGAAATTAATAAAAGCACTTCCTAGTTACACATACCGTTTATGTAACATTTTCTGATTCTTGAAGTCATCCATCATTTTCTTCACAAAGTCTAAAGTTATTACATCCCCCTCTATTCTTGCACCAGCATATTGTGGTTCCACTTCTGTAGTTGAAAAAAGAGCAATTCAAAAGCCTCATCAAAATAAGATTATATCACATATTTTAGAGAAAGTAAGCATAAGATATACATTCAGCTGAAGCACCAAAACACACATAAGAATGCAAGACATATCTCAACAGATCAAGTTTACCACAACTCATACATAAAATCTACTTTTCCATTTTCTTCTTGTTCTTAACTTATAACAATCAGTAGTTTTTTTATGGTCAAGTAACTTCTATTTTAACAGTCTTTACTAAGTTCAAACTTATGCGTTAGTATAGACTCTTGGTTAAGAGACCACCAGTGTAACCAGCCAACCAACCAGTTCTGTTGACCACCAAAAACATTGCTAGTGCTGCAGATGCCACCATAATGGCTACGATAGGCCGCACCACCATCATCAATATAGCCATTAATGCTACTGCCACTGCTACTGATGCAGCAGTAACCTGAGGGGAATGATATGATGAGCCTGTGCCAGTCCCTAAAACGATAAAAATAGGGAAAGTACTATTAAAATGCATAAGCACTGACGTTTGACACAAGGATTGTATATTATCTTAATTTCACTTGTCACAGAATACTGTAAAGTTCCAATTATTGTCTTTGCATTAAATGTTATGTTATGTGACAATTTTTCAATTGTGAATTGATTTTGGTGAACTTATGGTCTACTGCATAGTCAAATTGAATGTTTTTAGTTTATACTCAGACATTCATTTAAACTATAACAATCTGAGGGCCAGAATAGACACTCATTCAGACATGTGTTTATTTTACTTTCCAAACATCTTAATGATTCTGATTTCAGACTTTAGACACTACCTCCTAATATTCAGAACTAGATTCACGCTACATGTGTGAATCACCCAGAAGATAACACTAGCTGCAAAGAGTAAACTGCTACAACATCAGCAAGAATCAATAAACTGGATAACAATCAACATGAGCAAGAATCAATAAACTTGATGACAATCAGTAATCCCCTCTTTGCCATCAATAAATCACTCTGCATTTGCATATAAGTATGTAACCAACAACAATTTATCCAACGACAACCATGTAACCCCATATCAGTAACTATGAAACACCAGAAATATGAAAACATAATATTAGCAGGATATCTGTGCTGATGGCCATGACTGCTACACTGTAAAAAGGAACTATTCGTTTGTAAAAGAAAAAAAAGTACTTTGATAGAAGAAGCACCTAATGAATATAAGAAATCTGCAAACCACTTAAAACGACCAATAAACATAAATATAAATATGATGTTACCTATGGTTCGTAAGTCGATGGACTCGGCTACTGAACGTTGTTTAGAAGTAGGTACAGAAATAGCTTCTTCAAACTTGAGCTTCATAACAGCTTTTTCACATTCCTTTAATTTTTTCGAAGCATCTGGATCATTTGGACATATTCTTTTCACCTAGTTTTACATATAAGTGTACATCAAAAGCATCATTCATTAGTTGTCAATATAGAATACTTTCTGCAGAAAATAAATGGGTACAATACACTCGCATACACTTTTACCACCAAAAGGAACCTTAAAGATTTAACAGATAAAGATAACAGAGATCTAAAATCACACTGCAGGCTAATGAAAACCCAACCAAATGTTTACTAAAGAGGGTAAGAACGTCAGCCAACCTCACCTACATGGTACTGAGAGTTTATGCATTCAAGCCTTCATGGAATAACGATTAATATTGATGTTTAAGCCTCATAATAAATTTCAAAAAAAGCACTCCCACCTTCCCACAAATCTGATTTCCATTACAGATACAATAAAAAATCACCCTATAGTATGTATAGTAATAGCTGATTGACATAATATCAACTTTAAATACTTATCAAGCATTTAAAAATTTCTCACTTCAAGTACGAAACCAGTAAAAGTTCATATATACCTACTTACACCATTCTCAATCTTAATCCAATGACTGAAAAGCAGCACAAACCTGTAGGAAATCCTTGAGTGCTTCTTTAAACTTCCCCATTGCAAGATACGCAGCACCACGCCGATAATAACCCTGAAACCACCAAAATCTCACCAAAAAACCCAAAACTACACAACTCTTAAACTTCTACTTAAAAGCAAAAACAAAACCACATGCCTTCGAATACTTAGGATCAATCTCAATAGCCTTTGACGCATCCTGTATCGCGCTACCATACTCCTCCAACTTAGTATGCGAAAAAGCACGATTCGCCCAATACACAGCATTCTCACCGTTCAATTCAATCGCTTTCGTATACAAATCAATCGCTTGATGAAACTTATTAGCTGCCAAAGTCCATCACACACATTCAATAACTCCACACGCAACCACAAGCATAAATCATATAACATAAAACAGAAATTATAGTATCATCGATCAGTAGAAAACCTTTAAAGGCTTCATTAGCTTGCTGTTTGATCTCTTCGGCCAGTGACACGTTTGAGCTTTCAGTAGCCATTGATGGCATAATACGAAATGATATTATCGTTGATTTTGTGTGTGAGTTAGAAGAAAGAGTGTGTAGATTGCATGCTAACAGTTGTGTTTTAACCGTCGATCGGAGGGTTGTAGTTGCAGAAGTGTGCCCTAGATGCTTCCGGCGCCTCTTTCATATCAATGATTCGTGCACAAGTTTCGTTTCACTCCCTTGTAGTATCACATAGTTGCGTCTTTTTACCTAGATTTAATAAAATATTATTTCTATGATTCTATCCTATCAATAGTTTCAGAGGCTTTTTGTTCGTTTTTTAATCAAACTTTTAATAGTTCAGTATTTAATGGTTCATACTGTTTATTTCGTAAATACATGCTTGAATGGTTAAAAGATTTACCTCTGAATGGTTAAGTATCATACTAATGTTGAATAGTTAATAGGTCTAATACTAAATGGTTAAGACATATTATCTGAATTGATCAGACATTTGTCTTTAAATAGTTAAATTGTATACTAGCTTTTAATGGTTTAGATCTATTAATGATTCAACATTTAATAATTCAGATATCTTATTGGTTCAGCACTTAATTATTCAAAAGTTATCAAACATCCCCTTAGACTTGAATTATGAATCCATTTAAAAACGCACGTCCCCCAGGTTGGTAGTATTTTGGTAAAAAAAAACTATTTGAAGAAGACAAGGCTTTAAATTGTGACATGGGATGAATTAGAAGTCGATGTTTTTAACTTAAATTAAAAATAGACGACTATGTAAGTTGTAGTTGATATTTTTAAAAGGATAAATTTGGGAAGAACACATTTATTGCACACATTAGTGTCGTCAAAAACATAAGTTGTGTTTTTTTTCCTGTGTATTAATATAAATTTTTGTTATTTTATAAAATATTTGTTTTCTGAAACACTAAAAGTGGATAATATATATATACACACACGCACACAAACTATAGGTGTGACCAAGAATTGAGAATGACTTGGTCTACTAAATTATATGATATCTCCAATTATGTGTGATGTTATATAAATTACAGGAAATTACATATATTTTCCTATTTACCCTTAAAATTATATATTTCCTTAAAACATAAATTTTCAGTGCATAAATATAATGTTCTTTAAGCATAATTTGAGAAAAAATATGTAATTTTATAAGTTTAGAGGTAGATATATATAACTACCCCAAATGGTAACAAGGTTGTTTTTGGTTTTGAGTTTGTCTCTTTTATGGAGATTTTGAATTTGTGTTTGTCATGATAGTTTTAAGTTAAAGATGTACAGGAGATTCAAAGGACAGGAGAGTGACAAAACATACATGTGATATGTTTTGTCAAAGGATATTTGAAAGCAATATAAGGTTTCATGTGAGCCTACACACAACATTATATACACAAAGTATGCATGCTTTATATTTGTATATGAGTTTTTGAAGATGTGATGTAAACTCATTTGATTACCAAATATGGGTCGTATATATATGAGTTATACAATGTCGTCGATACAGAAACTTATCACTTAAAATTGTCAAGTTGTACTATTTTTTATGTAGGAAGTTCAATTAAGTATTTATAATTAACTTATACCAAAATAATATATTAATACACAATTATGTGTAATGATTTATCTTATTATCTAAAAGACCTTTGATATTATTATATTGGCTTTCATATATGATATTGATTTAGCAGGTTCTCTAACAAACCCCTCACTAATCACGATATTTTTCAATGCGTGTTATTTTAATCCATACGAGGTTCAAAATGAACCATATACCGGTATAATCTTGGTTTTTGCCTTTATATAAATGTTTTTGTCACTACATATACCGGTACACAATCAGAACGAACCATATGCAAGTCATGATCACGTTGATAATTAATGATAATCACTTAACTATCACCAATAATCTGTTTATGATGTTACATGAGTACCAATTGTGTATCCCCTACATGTGTGCAGGTATATATCAATTGTAAATTTTAGCCCCCATAAATTTTGAGTCTTCATCTGACGTGACAAGACTAACACCATCATATACGCGTGTCACACACCTTCAATACTTGATAAACCTAACTTATTTTTACAAAAAAAATTACATTACAAAACATAAAGTTTGTTACCATACGTTTGATTTACATACACTTAACGTTTTACACATTGTTGATGTACAATTGTAGAAATATTTAAATTGTGATTTCTTGGTGCTTGTTCTCCACATTTCATTCTTGAACATCAAATGAGTTTGTATTGACTCATCGTCTCTCATGGTTAACAATCCTTGTAATTTTCTGCTATCGAAGGTGATCAAACATAAGATGGCATTTTTCTTGATGGTCATTAATCAATCACTTTCATTTTCATTGTCATCTTCGCACAACAATATAAAAGATTTTGTGAAAGAATAATATAATACATTTTTTATTTATTGTAAACGATGGAAGACATAAGACACAAGAATTAGGGAAGAAAAAGCAGCATGATAATGTTAACCTTTTTAATTGTAAACTTGCTAATGATTTATATTAAGTAATAATTAGATCGTATTTCAATTATATGGTAATGGCTTATATTATACGCTGTGGGAATTTAGGCTTAGGCTTAGCGCCACTGATCATTGAAGCCTCTATTTTAAATATAAATTAATATAGTGTTCAATATGCACTTAATATTTTGACTTTTGAGTATATACGAGTTTTTGTTACCCTCCGCGCGTTGCAGCGGGTTCGTACGCAACGTGATTTTCGAACTAATATTACATCAATACGCGGTTTATTTCCGATTACGGCCAAACATAAACTTACTTAAACTTATATAGACACACATACAAAAATATTAACATAAGAAAGTATCTATTTTTTTTCTTTTTATACTACTGTTTATACATTAAATATGTTGTTATCTATAATATATAATTTGATCAGAGTAGTTTTCAATTAGATTTAAAAATAGACGGGCTCGAAATTATAACGATACACACACAAATACGAACATAAGAAGTTATATTTTAGATAAACTTGAATAGGAGTAAATCGGAAATTTAGAAACTTGAGGGGTTTGAAACAATATAAATTTTAAATAGTAAAAAAACATAATCTTAAAAAAAAGCTTGTTGTAGACTTCAAACCAAGTACCTCCCATGAGAAAACCAACACATCTAACCACTTCACTAGATATACATTTGATGAAAATGTCCAAGCAAATTATATATATGCAAGTATAACTAAGGTGATGGTTTTGTTAATACTCATTTGTAGTTTAATCTTTTGCAATTTGCAATAAAATGTCGCCTTCAATAATTTATTCTCAAAATATCTCATTCGTACAAAGAATCAACACCTCTAAAATACAAACGAGGTTGTCTGGACTCACTAATAATCAAACATGTAGTTAACACAAGGGCATTGCTCGTAAATTAAAGTCGTCCAACTCCAAAGAAGATGTGGCCGCCTGTGAACCCACATCAATACAAACTTTCAATCAGTTTTATTTTCTAATTTAATACTTATATAACGAGACTATAAATTGATATATTACATGAGTTGAATAAAAAGAATAATAATATTTATTAATGAAGAGTTTGGATCTGTAAAACATTAAATGTATACAAATATTTGAAGTTACTTATAAGTAACTAATTTAATTAACGAATAAAATATGTTTATTATTTTTTAAGTAAAATACTTAATTTTTACATAATGAAAATATATTTAATAAAATTATTGATTCAAAAAGTATTTGGATATATAATATAGAGAGAGAAAGAAAAAAATTTAAAATTAATTATTTTTACTTTTTTAATGGAATATATAGTTTAGATGGGATACTAATTAGATTGTTTGTAACGTTAAAAGACGACATTCCCATAAATAGTCCCAATCAGAATGACACGTTAGTATTCCACTAACTTTCATTCATTTTTTCCACAATCAACTTTTACCCCAACATCATTCTTCCCACAAACAATTATTAAAAAACAAAGCAACACACATTTTTGTGTGTGGGCCCCACAAAATGCATCCATGGAGCGCCCTTGGCAAAAGACAGGTGGAGGGCAGATGGGGCTGCACAACACAACCCTTCCGAAGGGCGGCATGATTGGAGCTAAGGGCAGGGCTAAGGACAGTGCGTTGTGAATAGTTTAGGAGAGTGACTACGAAAATGTATGTGAAAAAAGTAGAATGATAAAATGATCTTCAAGGTAGATTTATTTGTGATCATATTTTTTTTTTCTTTAGTAATTATTAAATATAAAGTTTTATATGATTTCAAATATACCATTACGACATGTTTATTTTTATCTACGTACCGACATAAAATTTATTCAAAACTTATTCAGGTCAAATTTTATATTTAATGTTCGATGTAATTTTAACCAGAATCCATTTTGAATTTTTTTTTACGTCGGTGGGTAGATAAAATAAGCGCGTTCAAATGATATATTTGAACTTTTATAAAACGTTATTGTAGAGAATTATGAAGGCTGAAGCAACCAAAGTCCTTCAGCGAACTTCAGCTGTTGTGACAACCGCTGTTGTCTTCAGCTGTTGTTTTCGGACTTAGTCTTCAGCTGTTTTCTTCAGCTGATTGTCTTCAGCTGTTTTCAAACTTTGTCTTCAGCTGTTTTCAGACTTAGTCTTCAGCTGTTGTCTTCAGCTGTTGTCTTCAGACTTAGT
>BJCM01066554.1:0-21134 GCA_018326385.1 Flaveria bidentis | reverse complement strand
TAATAATAATAATAATAATAATAATAATAATAATAATAATAATAATAATAATAATAATAATAATAATAATAAGTAGTAGTAGTAATATAATAATTAGTAATATTATTAATAAAACTAAACTAGAGGGAATAAATATGTTAAGGGTTTAACTGATCATTTAACTAAACTAGAGGGAATTAATTATTTTATTGTTGATGGGTTCGAACGTAATTTTTGTAAACTTGTATGTACTTACTAGAGGTGGCAAAATGGGTGGGTTGGATTGGGTTAATTGTTGGGTTAGGATGGGTTTGGATCAAGATGAGTTTGGGTCGGAATGGGTTATTTGAAAAAAGAGTCAGGATGGGTTTGGGTTAGGATGGGTTTGGATCTGGATGGGTTTGGGTCAGGATGGGTTTGAGTCAGGATGGGTTGGTTCTAAAATTTACCCTAAACTTACTAGTGATGGGAATGAAAGTTGGAACAAGTTGAAAGAGCAACTAAAATTAAACTTTAAGCAAGCATCTTCATAACATCTAGAATCATTTAGCAATTTAGCAACAAAACCAAAACGGGCAATAAAAATAATCAAAAGAACACTAACAATTATACAAATATATTTATGACATAATTCACAAGTCATGAACATATATCACATGAACCTAAAACAAGAGGGAGACAACCAAATGCAAGTTATCAAGAGGGAGACATGCGACAAGTGGATCCGGTTTTTCTTTTATATCATTGTGAGCTCAAGGCTATTAAGAATATTAGCAAATTACTGAATCGGTGATACCAACAAGTGAAAGTTAAAGATATAAACTAACCATGAAATCGATGACTGGTTTGGCCGACTTCATGGTTTTCAACCGAACCATGAATGCCTCTAGTCGAAGTCGGCAACCACATCGGTAGATGAGAACACCATGACAAACCTTACGAGCAATGAATTTTTTTAATGTTTTTTTTATTATGGCAACCATGGGTCTAAAATTCATATTGTGAAGTAGATGTGCACAAACCGGGTTTAGAATCCAAACCATGTCGGGTTGAACTCGGTTCAGGTTATGGTCAACAAATTTCAAACCGGGTCCGTCCAACCCGGGTTCATATTTATAAATAATATGATAGATTCAGTGGGTTGAACCGGGTCGGGTCATGGAAAACCCCCGGTTAGAAATCGGGTTGATGAACAGAACTGGGTTGAACCCGAGTCGGTTTCAGGTCGCATCCTAAAGTGCACACTTTTATAATGAAGTTTAAAGTTTGAAAAAAAAGAAGTGTTAGGCTATTAAATGTTGGACAACTTACAATCCATTTCAACCCTTTTAGTTTCAAACATAAAACACCCGTATTCTGAATTTTTTGTTATTAATTCAACCCATCCTGACTTATTTTGAAAATTCCACATGCTCAAAATGACCCAACATATCATTAGAAACACTCAAATGAACCCATATTTAAGTTTATGGGTTGGGTTTGTCGGGCATAATTCTTACGTTATAACCACTGAAACCCTAAATGTCGGGTCTTTCCTCCGCGGCCATATCCGGCGACCCAACCCTCTCGCGCGACTGCAGCTTCGGCAGAACATCTCTTCCCTCGTCGCCGCAGTCATGAACCACCCAACCCCGGCAGCGTTCATGACCGTGCCTTCATCGTCGAACCGCAGGTAATATTGTTTTCATTTCATATCGTTGCGTTTTCGGTTTCGTTCGGGATTGTCGGCGCAAGGGCGGTGCGGCGTTTATGTATCATGAGTGTATAAATATGTTATATATAGCTTGTGGGTGTTATAATGTATGGGTGTGAAGGTATGAGCCACGAATATATATATAATTATATATGTTGTGAGTGTCGGACAATGTACATTGGTTACTATATATTGAGGTATATATGAATGTATTTTTGTTATTTATATGTATATGATTATATATAAGTGTGTACGTGATTTATATATATAGCAAGGGTTCTTCGATTCGGGCATATTATAATAGGTATATATATTGCGTGTGTGGTATGTGGCTAAAACATATCATTATAGGTGTATGATTATAGTGTATTTTAACTAATTATCTATCTATATATCTATCTATATATATATCTATATATATATATATATATATATATATATATTCTTGTGTGTCTAAATATACGAGTAATCAACTAATTGTATACAGAGAGGGATAAATATAATATCTTTTAAGCAAGTAACGCGTCAAATCCGAACCGACCCAAAGTAAACCGGGAATACTATATCACACATTAGTTACAATTACAAGTTCAATTATTGTTTTTTATATTATAGGTGTTTGACTACTCTCATTTGTGTGCATACTAGAAGCTTTTGATTAGCTTATATCCGTATCAAATCCATGTGAGTTTCGCGGCCATGTTTTCATTCTAAACATTTATAAACTAGGGGGAAAAGTATGCTCACTTTTTATGTTGTGAACTTATTCAATTTTTGGGACTATTGTGCTTACTGTTTTGTAAATATATATCTGGTACATGCATGAGTTAGTTGTGTGGTTCTTTATTCGCAACTATTTAACTCTGGTGTTGGAGCCGACAGACAGGTATTGATAGTACTATTGGCTAACACCCCCACCCTTGTTTGTTAGTATACTAGTTGGGATTGACAGTGGCCAGGTACGGGCACTAGGGTGAATATGTTCCGACAAGTTCTGTGTGTACGTCGTAGGTTTAGTTGTGATGCTCATGTTTACATGTGATATTACTTGCTTATAACTGTATGTACTCATGCCCTACTAAACTTTTACATAGCATCAAGTTTTGTTTACTATTTAAACATGCGAACTCATCAACAATATGTTTACCTTTTGAGCATATCTTTTCATGTAACAATCATTGAAGATAGCTAGTGATGTTGCCTTAGCGACGACCTTAGAATTGCATCATTTAGACTCTTGAGATGTCTTTGACAATTGCTTTGACTTTTATTATTCAGTTTATGTCCACTTGTTCCCGGATTGTGTGATTTATACTTATTTGGTTTGTATGACTATGTTTGTTGTGGAATTGACTAACTGCGACACAAGTCTCCATTTGTGTCGGGTGACGTCATGACACGTTGGTTTTCATCATATATTGCATCTCTATTAATTAACAATGTGTTATGATGATCCCGTCCGTTACATCCTCGTGTTTCCGCTATAAGCGGGGGGGTGACACATAGCCAGATTAGGCAACGGTGAAGCTTATGGCGCTAAGACGAAGACCGTTAATAGATCTGCCGAAACGACCATGGGTTATGGAGCAATAAAGAACAAAAACAAAATAGTTTTGAATACTCTCAAGAAACCTCTTCTTTCATCTTTGGGAGTAAAAACAAAACTTGAATTCAATTGTTAATGTATGTGGAAAGTGGAACAAACTTTTAGCATTTTGAGTCGACCGATGGAGGTTCAAATGAGATTTTAATTGTATTCATGTTGTTTATATATGTTATCAATTTATTGTTCTTTGTATATGTTATCAATTTAAAATTGTTTGAGAGATGCTTAATTGACTACTACTAATACAAAGCTCAATTTATGCTTTCTAATTGGACTTTTAGAAAGAAATTAACAACTACTTCTATTTCATCCTTATTGTCCAAGAGATACAGAGTGTTCAGAATAGTTTCTTTATAGTTAAAGTGTTATACTTATCTCAATTGGAGTGTGATAATTTCATATGATCTGACACTAAAGGCATTCACTATTTTCAAGAGACTCCTCAAGAGCTTGGCCTTTTATTTTTCTTATTCTTTTAAATTTGATTTGTGTGAATTGAAATTGATGTTTTAGTTGTATTAGAAAATTAGTTTGAAAAGGACATAAGAACAGTTACAATTTCATTATAGACGTGATACCGTCGCGAAGCACGGGGTTTGTTTACTAGTTTTATTTAAAGGCAGGAGATCAATCAGGTTAAAAAATAATAATAAAACATATAGGTAAAATGACCAATAAACCTCTTATTTAATATATATTTTAGGACGGATTAATTGACTAGATGTAAATGATAAGATTTGTAAACAACGAGAACAAAGATGGAAAAAAAAATTATCGGGTGAAAATGGTACTTTTACCAAATAAAAGGAACAATTAACTCATATTGATTTAAGAGTAGTATTACATGAATGTGCATTTCATATTTTAGAAAAAGATATAAATAATCTTAGTCGATGCCCCTTCTGATACTCATAGCATATTGGTTTAAATGTTTGAGATCGATTTGCTTTTGTCACGAGAGTTTCATATATTCGAGCCTCTATCACTTTACTTTCCTCAACTTCAATGGAGGTAATAATATTTTTATTTCCTTTTTGTTCTTTCAAGGCGTATATTTTTACAACACCAACCCAATTAGGGGTTGTTTGGTAACTTTTGAATGATTAAGTGTTAAACCAATAAGAGATTTGAATCATTAAGTGTTGAACCATTAAAATGTCTGAACCATTAAGAGTTAGTATATCATTTAACTATTCAAAGGCAAATATCTTATCAATTCAGATAATATGTTTTAACCATTCAATATTAGACATCTTAATCATTTAGCATCAGTATAATGTTTAACCATTCAGAAATAAATCTCTTAACCATTCAGACATGTTCTCGCGAAACAAACAGTCTGAACCATCAAATGATGAATCATTCAGACATTTGAATCATTAATAGGTTGATTAAGAGGCTGACAAACCCCTTAATCAATTATCTCTTATCTAGCAGTCAAGGAGAGGTGTGAGTTTTTGCTTCTCTTGAAGGTTAATTACTAACTTGATAATAAATTGATAACAATAATTAACCACTAACCTACCATTTAAAGAAAATCAATCAACATTTACATATATTTAAGTCGATATCACTTTTATATGAATATCGCCCAACCTATAGACGATTAGGTCATGTTTTTTTTCTTTCTAGCAGGACCAATAACTCACCCCACCCTACTTATCTTCTAGAAACATATGCAAATTACAAATTTTATTACACTACATTTCCTACCAACAGCTAACAACATTCATACGCAGCAAGATGGATGCCAAAGAAGAAGCTAATGATCATTCTGGCAATGAAATTATATGCACAGGTTTGCTTAGTTCTCGCGCATATGCGTGCATGTGTATATGTTTATATATGTATATACGTATGCATGAAGTATAATAATATTATATATGCATGATGTATGTGTGAAGCTGCTGTGGCATGGGGTCCTGGGCAGCCTTTCTCCATAGAGCAAATTCGAGTTCAGCCTCCTCAGAAATCGGAAGTCCGAATCAAAATCATTTTCACTTCGATTTGCCATACGGATCTTAGTGCTTGGGGAGGAGAGGTAAGACTGTATACAGCAATACTTATATGTATTACGTGTGTTATTGGTTTTGTCTGATTCACTACCAAACTACTTGCATACAGAACGAGTCTCAACGCGTGTATCCTCGAATTTTAGGACACGAGGCCTCCGGGTAGCATTCTGATCTATGTTCTGAATCCTTCAAAGTTATTTATATATGTATGTCGATTTAATCAAGTTATAATGTCATATAATATTAATACACTTTTAGGTAAAGTGTTACACCTTGGTAAATGAAGGGTGGAAGAATATTTTTAAACACAAGTCATGTTTAATGTATAAAATCAAACAACTTTATCTTTTTTTAGATGTTTATATGTTTTTTATACATTATTATTTCTAAAAAAAATAGAAATCTTAAAATTGAGTTGTTTTTATATTTCCCGATAAGTATTATATATCTATATTGTAAAAAAAGGAAAAAGAAAAAACAATGAGGAGTAATATGAACTCTATATGGTTTACATTACACTACTTGCTAATCTGATCTGAGTACGCGCCCGGCCATTTTCACTTATGCCCAACCATATTCAGTTATGCCTAAGTTATCTACGTACTGAACCGTCGGTTAACGTCACAATCAATTGTTATTGCTAGTTACCTTACCGCCTTTCGTGAACAACTATTTGGCGTATGCATGCTTTCTCTCTCCTCCTCCTTCCTTCTCTCTATTTCTCTTAGTTAAATATGATGAGAAGGGAGGTGCGGTTTGGCTAGCATTTATAGAGGGAAATTTGGTATCCCGCACTTATCTCAAACTCTCTTTGAATGGGTTTAGGTTTTTTTTTTCTTGAATGGTGTTTGTTACACCCCTCAATACCTGAGTAAGCCTTCTAGAGACGAGATATCACCGTTCATGCTGATTTTGACGCTTCATGCAGTGGTGAAACTAGAAATGTTTTTTTAATAAAGGTCGTAGTTTTCTTTGTCTAGTCTGTTTATATGGAGTCACTTTTACTGAATCAGATCGTAAATAAATTCCTTTATTCGGTTGGATCATTAAATAACTCTAAATTATATTTTTTCAAACAAAAACTATGTGATCTTAATTCGAATGATATGTGTTATTTTAATCGGACACATCTATTTGTTTTCCAACCAAGAGCGCACTCCTAACCCCCTTTGGGGAAACCCATTACTAAGTAAATATCCTATCTCAACTCTAAACATTTTGTTTAGTGTGATGCTTGAACTTATAGCCTTCTTATATTTACATGTAATGGGTGTCTTATCTTAACCAATTAAGCTAAGAATCATTGGCTCACTTTAAATTATTTGAAGGTGATTTTAGTTGTGTTTAGGTGATTTTAAAGGTAATATTTTTTATAAGTTATTTTGAAGGTGAATTCATTTTTAATTTTAAATTAAATACTATCATATTGTCTAAAGTTAACAAGTAACAATCTATGTAGTAAACTTATATAACACTAAAATTAAAAAAAATCAATCACATATTTATTCATAACTAATGAAAAGAAAAGCATATCCAAAGAGAAAAAGAACCTTTTGCTAAACAAAATCCTCAATTGAACACATATATTTAAGTAATTTGTCGTTTTTGTTCATAAAGTTTGGTGCATTTTTAGAATGTCAATTACACAAAGGAGAAATGTAAAGTTTTTGGATGAAATGGTAAAATGCGTCAAATCTCGAAGACAAAAATACAATTAACTCTAAATTAAAAAAAAGGGGGGTGGAGGGTAAATAAAGGTGAGAGAAAAAATACATTGGAAGACTTAAACACGTGAGCATGTACCATATGGAAAAATAAGATGTGATGCATGTACCATATTTAAAAACAATATGTGATGTATGGACCATTATATATATACATATTAAAATACAATGTTGGTGCTATAGTGTTTTTTAAATTTTGTTTGTACTTTTTATAATATATATCATTGAGTTCATTGTAAACACAAAGACAATTCATTTGGTTTTTCATGTTTTCTTTACGTAAAAGACCTAGGTTCGAAACCTTCTTTTTCTCCTCTGCTCACGTATCATATCATGTTCTTTTAGTGTTTATATATTTTATTTCATAGGTGTACTTTATGTGCTAGGATGTGTTTGAACCCTTTTTTCCAATATATGGGTTAAAACAATAGTATTTATGTTTCATATCAATCATTCCTACGACTTCAATACTTTTTCATTATTTTTGATGTGTTTTCTATCATACGTTTCGGATTCCATAATCGTACCTACTCAATTTCATGTGCTTCTCTTCAAGTACTTAATCATGTCGATTTCAACCTATAACCAGGTTCATAACAACATCTTAACGTTGACTACGAAGTTTGCAAACACGCCTTTCATCGTACAGTCCTGACGTAACACACGGGGTAAAAATGACTAGTTGATACAATAAATCAATTGTTGATTCTTTCACACATATAGTAATTATTGAGATAATTTTTCCAAATATATATACGACAACCAAAAAACCCATATTGAATGAAAATGGAAAGTCACATGTAGCACTTGACCCCATTGCCTTTATTATACGTCTGCCCCTGACTTTAGGTCTGACTCACATTAAAAAACATTATTAAAAAAAAACTCATCACTATAAGAAAACTCTCTTAAATCATATTTAAACCTGAGAACTTACAAATCAAAAACTTAAAATCTATCATCATTAAATTCAAGTTGTTTAACTCGATCTCAAACAACTTAGAATTATCAAATAATGAAATAAACCTTTTTTATACCACCGGGATCTAATAAAAGATCCTAATTAGATCATAACTAGGGTTCGATTAAGACTATAATTATATTGTTACAAAATACACCCATATAATTCCTAAAGTTTCGTTTAAACCTCGTAACTATTGTTATTTTCCCATCTTCCTATGGTTGTGGCATTGCATTCCTAAGCCCAAAAGCTTGAATCTTGCATTACTTTGGATCAATGAAAAGGGGTTTATTTTTCAAATAGTGGATTGTAATTTTTCATGACCCATTGTTGTAATTAACATTTGATATATATTTATTTTAAGGAGTAGTGATTAACTAATTACCTCCTCAACAAAACTTATGGCTGATAGAATTTCATTAAAAGTGTTATTTTTAGTTAATGCACTCCTAACATTTTAGTTTTTTATGCCCACAGGTCAAACATTAGGAATGACAAACTTCATAAACCCAAGGGATCTTCAAACCTTAGTACATGAGGTAAGTAACGGGTACATGAGTGTATATATCAAAACTTCTTTACATTTTGTATGCATTTGTTATCATTTTATATAAAGACTGTTAAGTAGAATGATGTTGTGGGGTGGAGTTGGGGCTTAATGGTAAAAAGTGAGACTCATAATCAGTTGTGGATTCTAGTCTTACCCAAGGTCAAATTCACCTTGATAATTTTAGATGTAATTGATCTAAGAAAAAGTTGATTGATGATGTAAGTTAACATTAATATGATATACATTCAATGCATACATAAAATAAGGGACATGACAGAAGGAGGGGTGGACTTTTGCTTCGAGTGTGCCGGAAATCTTAATGTTCTTCGCGAAGCATTCTTGTCAACACATGATGTATGTATATATGCATGTACAAATTGATGTATTTGTGATAACATGAGTATGAATCAATCAAAATCATTTGGTATTTGAATACAGGGATGGGGGCTAACAATGATGTTGGGGATTCATCCAACGCCAAGAATGTTGCCGTTGCATCCAATGGAGTTGTTCGATGGACGAACAATCACAGGTTCAGTGTTTGGTGGTCTCAAAGGGAAGACCCAACTTTCCTTTTTAGTTGAACAATATATGAATATGGTATGTTTATTTATTTTGCATAGAAGTATGTTAATACATAACATGTGCGTGTTTGTGAGTCGTGTGTATGTAACAGTTTATTTGTGTGCATGAATATATGTTTTATAAGGAGCTAAAGCTGGAGGAGTTTATAACACACGAGCTTCCATTCAACAAAATTGACAAAGCTTTCGAACTGTTAATTCAAGGAAAATCACTACGATGTTTGCTTCATCTTTAAAGTATGCATATAAGAGCACGTTTGAAAAAAGTGATCAAATAACAAGCCATAATAAATACATGATAGGGTTACACGATATTGTAATCATCGTTTATCAACACCAAATTTATTTTGTAGTTTTTTGTTATCCTTGATTTTTTTTACCTTTGTATTTTTTACCTTATATTAAATTTTAAACATAGAATTAAGTATATCATGTTCTTACAAAAATTCTATTCAAAATTCATGAGGCTAAGCATGGGTACCCGCATAGAAAAGCGGGAGTATTTGGCTAGTTTGAAATGAAACAATAAAATGAGTCCATCAAAAAAATGTAATCAACTATATCAACCAATGGATTCGGGTTTTGAACTTGAAGCAAGAACAAAATGAATGAATCCCCAAGGATCTTTTTCAATCTCTCAATAATAACAACAAGTTGTTATTGAATCAATACTCAATAATCATAGTGAAACCCATGATTGATGATATGAACTCAATGTGTTCGTGTGTGTGTATGATTGTAATGTTTGAATCCTATGAATGATAATAACTACTTTGTTTGATTGATTTATTGTTGAAAAGCTTACAAAAAATTAGGGTATATGGATATTTATAACCTATACAAAGATCTGTGTACAGTTATAAAAATACATTTATCTAAAATAGATTACATATAATCCTAAGTCTATAAGTTGTCCGTTGTAGATGGTGTCTTGTCCGCTGTGGATGATAAGTTATCCACTGTGGATGTTGAACTATTTGCTTGGTATGCTTTGGATGTTTTCCGTTGTGAACACTTATGTTTGTTTTGTTGTTGTACGTTGTGGAGTGTTCATGCGCTACGGATGTGCGTCCGTTGTGGGACATGGTCATCCGCTATATGTGTTTGTTCATCCGCTCTCAGCACTTAGACTTCATTCTTCATCCGTTGTGGCTTTACTTCATCCGTTGTGGACATCACCTTATCTATTGTGGACACTTAGCAAAAAATCATTTTTATCTATAAAGCCTGACAAAGAAATTTAAACTTAATAGTGTTTGATATGAATGTTAAACATGTTTAAATGCTAGTAAATGGTTGTTTGAATATTAGAACATATTATGGTTAATTATGACAGGCATTATCCTTTAATGCACTTGTTAACTCCAACATCAACTTTATGTCCTTGTCTTGCTGTGACTTCTAAATCTCAAAGTTGTTCATCAATTGAACAGAAGCATGTGACCGAAAATGGAATCTACAATGAAAGTGTGGTTACAACATCAAGGAAAACACAAGAAAGAAACAATATAGAGTATGGATCGATTAAAGATAAATAACATGGAATAGGTTTTGCGCTTCGTACTAGTAATGTAAAGTAAAATAAGGAGAAAGTAGGTATTATTGTATTAAATTCATTCATTCAACGTAGGTAAACGATAAGTTGGTAAAAGAAATGAAAAGCAAACATGCAATACATGTAATGATGATATCTATAATAACATATAATTAAAGACTTTGGGTCTACATGGCCCATTTCTAGTATGTCCACCTAAGCATTACGTCTGTATTTTTATATGTCGTTACATTCTTTAATATTAAGTTACAATGAATTTAGAAACTATTAACTTATATTAATTATAATGAATATTATATTTATGATCACTTATAACTTTTAAATTATTTTTCATATTTTCAAAAGGTATAATAAATTGCTAATTATGTTAACAAATAATGATTAAGTTATTGACTTAATATTACATTTAACAATTTTCGGTTTTATTAAAATAAAATTTTCTGTCATATGTTCTTTCAAAATAACATTTTAAAATTCATAACATTATTCATATTTTCAATAATAATCATTTTTTTAACAACCTTCTATTAATGTGCCCATTATCTATAACCTTTAATTATTATTACACAAAAAAGTATTTATATCTTTATATTAAATGATATGAGAAAATAGAAGACTATTGAACGTATCATAATACAATCTAACTTTAAAAGCAACATGCACTGATAACGTGTTGTAGAGCACATCTAATACCAGAACAATATGAGAAACCAATGTAGTTGGAGAAATATTTATATCATCAATTCATGTGAATATGTGATAGATAGAACGAGGTCTCCCAATTCTAAACTGATTTATTCATACAAAACGAAACCCATTTATGAAGGCCCATTAGCCGCTTAGAATGGGACTATTGGACTAACGAGTCATATAAAACAACACGAAGACCCATTTTGACGTGCAGGCTGGCCCAACTTGAAAGCCCTAACTGGCCCATAAGCCTACGGACGCCACACCACTCAATGTGAAATTCATAACCCCGTATTTCAATTCCAGATTATTATTATCACATTCCGGCTACTTTCACGTCCACAGATAATATCATCCTTCATCATACCTGTGCTACTTCAAGGCATCAATCTCACATTCAAGATTGTTACCCCCCTTCAACTGCTGTTTATAAGGTGCAATTTCCCCCGAATCCCCTTTCTTTTTCCAATTTTCAAGCTTAATTTCATCTTTCATGAACCCCCTTTTGACCGATTTGATATAAAGACACTTGTTTGTTGAACTGTGAACGAATTGTATGCGTTTCTTGTACTCTGATTGATGAAAAGGGTCATGGGTTAGTGGGTGTTGTCTGTTTTGTTGGTGTGTTTAGTGTTTTCGGAGTTGTGGGATTTGCTTAGAACTAGGGTTTTCGATGAAAAGCCGATCGCATCGTCTTCCGACGATTTCTGATGCGCCTGATGATTGGGGGGATGAGTCGTGGGTGGTGGATTGTGTTTGTGGGGTTGATTTTGATGATGGGGAGGAGATGGTTGATTGTGATGAATGTGGTGTTTGGGTGCACACCAGGTGTTCGAGGTATGTCAAGAGTGAGAAGTTGTTCGCGTGTGATAAGTGTAAAAGCAAGAAGCTTAGGAATGAGAGTGAGGAGACGGAGGTTGCACAGTTGTTGGTTGAATTGCCCACGAAAACGTTGAGGATGGAGAATTCGTATCCCTTGAGTTTTCCTCCTCAGAATGCGTTTCAAGTTTGTTCGGAGATTCCTCTTGAGGAAAAGGTGCATGTGCAGGGGATTCCTGGTGGTGACGCTGCTTTGTTTAATGGGGTGTCGTCGGTTTTCAGCCCGCAGCTTTGGAAGTGTACTGGATATGTTCCTAAGAAGTTTAAGTATCAGTATAGAGAGTTCCCTTGTTGGGATAATAGGCAGGATGATGATGATGATGACAATAATAAAGAAGAAAGTGAAAACCATGATAGTAATGGGGCTGATGCCTTGTTTTCGTTGTCAAAGGAGAATGGTGATAATAAAACTCAGGTTAATGGAGTAGATGGATTAGATATGGGCCCACCAACTACTGATAAGAAGAAACAAGAAGTTGAGAATAATGAGGGTAGACGGCAGCAGAGTGGTGTGAGAAAAGAAAGGAGTTTATTGAAACCAATTGTGATTCATACAACCAGCCAAAAGAAAGATGACTCGAAGATGTTTAAGGACCAAAACAGGAAGAAAAATCTCAAACCTACGGGAAAAGACGAGGATTTCAAGAAGAGAATTACGCATGCATCTGATTCAGGTATTGTTATGACTTTCATGTTACTTATTAGTTATAGTTCTAATTTTCATGTTAATTAGTTTTGATATTTTGTGTGATTGCGTAGGCTAAATTGTTAATTATATAGTCTTAGTAATACATGTTTTCTTTACCATAATACTAGTGCCCACCACATCAAGTGATGCAAAACAATCAGAATCAAATGAAGTCAGAGGTATTAAGGTTTCCGAGACTGGTATGCAATGTAATGAACATGAGAGTTTAGGGGCAGAAGTGCAAACCAATCTTAAATCAGATGATCGCCTTGACAATAACAATCCCTTGGAGAATGTATCTTTTGATGATTCCAGAATAAATCCCTCAAAAGAAGCAAAACAAATGGAAGAAAACGATGTAAATCAAGCTCCTACAAGTGTTGAGATTCGTAATCAAACAGATGATGCCATGGCGTCATTGTTAATACACAAGCCTGTGGAAACTAGTACCATGAAACATGAGGTATGTAACAATGTAATTCATATTTTCCTCTTAGGTTGTGTGCTTGAGATTAACACTCATTAATTTTAACAGCTTAATAAACATTAAGAATAATTGAAACTTAACACAGATGAATTTTATCTACCTATAGTCATGACTCGTGTGATTATTTGCATGAATATGAGTTATGGGTCGTTATCATGCTTATTAATATAGTAGCCATGAAATTCTGCTAAGTATCATGCTCTGGCTGATATCAATATCTGGAACTGATATACAGATTTCATCAAATGCACAATTTAGAGTTTTATTTGACTTTTTCTTATAGAAAGAAGTTTTAAGCATAGTTTGTATTTAACTTACTGCTGCTGACATGCATTTATCTATAATATATGTTTTAATTATTTCTTTTAGGCTGGGCATGATGTTGTTGATGATGTGCATAATAATGGAAGAACTTACAGTAGAAGTAATGGAACTAGGTCCAATAAAAACAATCTTGAAAAAGTGGACTCAGCCCAAAGTAGTGAACTTCATGCAGCGATTGAAATAAAATCTGAAATTAATCATCCTTTAAAGACTTGTGATCCTCAGAACTCTCCAATAATTGATTTAAAGTTAGATAGTTCAAAGAAAGATGATTCCGTATCTGCAAGTATTGAAATGAAGAAAGAAGCCATATCTGTGTCGCAAAAGGTGCAAAATGTTGACAAAACTCCCGTACCCCATATTGATAGTAAAGGAGATGAATCCTCCTGTGGGCCCACCCAGCCCAAGGTTCAAATGAAGGGTTCAGAAAGTTCCATTCGACTTTCTTCAGAAGGCCAATCAAAATCACACAAAGTGACAGTTTTGAAATCTTCTGCTGGAAAAACTTCTTCAAAACCGTCTGTTCCTGACAAGGTGAAATATTCTAGCACTGATGATCGTAATTCTAGTGGCAAACATAAAGCAGCCTCTGATAATAATAGTAAGAGTAAAAAAGATATTAATACTTCAAGTGAGTCGCTGAAAAATGGAGATAATACTTCTGAGAATCCTAGGAAGTTAGCAAAAGATATTCCAAAATCATCATCGACATCTATCCTAAAATCATCACATTTGAGCAAGTCTTCTTCACATGCTCTTGTTTCCAAGAAGAATTCATCCGATTTGAAAGATTCATCTGCTGACTCTGCAAATTCATCACGAAGTGAGAGTGGAGCACATGAGCAAAACAAAAGTACTTCAGAATTATCAGTCAAAGGTGAAAAAACAAGTCAGATAAATAGACAGCCTGCACTGAAGAATCATCCACCACACTCTGTTAGCTCAGCTGCAGCCTTAAGTGATGAAGAGGTATAATTTTAATAATTTGATAGTACCGAAATTTGAAATATATATATTAGTTATGAATTTATATGATATTTTTTTACCGATATTTTTTTTGCAGCTTGCGTTACTTCTTCATCAAGAACTGAATAGTTCTCCAAGAGTTCCACGGGTGCCACGTATGCGCCAACCTGGCAGCTTACCTCACACTTCTAGTACACCTACAACTAGCACACTAATGAAACGAACATCTTCTTCTGGAGGGAAGGATTATGGGCTGGTAAGCTTTCTTATACTTTAGGTTTTTTGTCCACTTTTTCTTTAAGGTTCAGGTGATCTAAGTAGGAAGATTTTAATAGGTGCCAAGAAAGAGAAACAAGGATTTGTCAAATAATGGATCTAGTAATTCTCGTGAGTTTGATGGAGCGAAAAAGGTTCCCAGCTCAAGGAGGCATCATGAGCCTGTGAAAAATGGTTCAGCTAAAACAGGGAGCAGTGGCCCATCTTCTTCTAATGAAGCTAATGAAAATACACCTCAAAATGCTTCTGATGAAGAAACTGGGGGTCCCACCCATTGCACTTTACCAGGTATGTGTATATAACAGAATCAAATTTCATGTTTTGGAACTTTCTGTTACTGCTGATTGAAGTTGCAATGGTTAGTCTTAAATATTTGGATAAAGAAATTCATAGTAGTCAGAGGCTCAAGGTGCACTGAAGGTGCAAGGGTGACCCTTGGACCTAGCCACAAGGGGCTTGAAATGAGGGATTTTTCAAAAAAGACTATGGCACACAGTGTAAAAGGGCATTTTTAAATGTTTCAGACCAGTTTTAAATGTGTTTTAGGCTGGTGTAGGGCTAGTTTAGGCTGGTTTTAGACCATTTTTAGATGTTTCAGACCAGAGTTAGCTGTTTCAGATGTATTGGTTTTGGTCAGAACTCAGAATGCTTGCCTGAGTGTCTGAATGGACGCTAGACGGTTTTGGTGTGATGTGCTGCTCCTGGGCGCCTTGGTGTGCACTTTGACTACTATGCAGTTTCTGCTTTCGATCATTTTTATTATTTATGGGTAAAGAATTTTACTTGTTACCCCTTCCCTTTAACCTGAATTGAGACCTTTTTTTCCAGTTCACCAACTGTTTCTCTCTTTATTGTTTTTTTCCCTCACAAAATTACATTTTGGTCATTCTATCATTTAGTTTCTTAAATAATCAGCATTAGCCACATCTATACTTCTGATTATATGGCTATTGCAATTACAAAAGGCTGAAGCACATCCAAACATTATTTTCTACCTCAAATATTATTCTGAATCTGATTATTCACTCTCTTACTCACTTTCAAAGCACACATTCGAACACACCCCTTGTTACCCCTTGACAGAGATTATAAAACGATGACATTGATGTGCATCCTCTTTTTGGTCTTTTTCTACTTCAAGGTTTGATTGCTGACATTATGAGCAAAGGTAAGCGGATGACGTATGAAGAACTCTGCAATGCAGTTTTGCCGGTATAAATCTAAACTGGAATATGCATTATTCTTCAATTTTTTTAACTTAAATTTACATTTCAACAATTATGCTAATCTTTTGTCGTACATCAGCACTGGCCTAATTTGCGTAAGCATAATGGGGAGCGTTATGCGTATTCGAGTCACTCGCAAGCTGTGCTTGATTGTTTGAGGAACCGAAGTGAATGGTCCAGATTGGTTGACCGTGGTCCTAAGGTATACACATTTTATAAATACAAATTACATAAGACCATTTCATATCATTAAAATTATCACATCTTAATAAATTTTCTTATGTTTTATATGATACTTGTCATCCAGACAAATGCAGGTAGGAAACGGCGAAAGCCTGATGATGTAGCGAATCCAGAATCAGAAGATGATTACAGCACGGATAGAAACACAAAAGACATGGATAGTAGTGACTTCCCTAAGGGAAAACGTAAAGCAAGAAAGCATAGGCGACTTGCACTGCAAGGAAGAAGGATTAAAGATGTTAGAAGGAGGCGTAAGGCGGAGGTTGTTAGTGATGAAAACGATTCTTCTTCTGAATCTAGTGAAGATAGTGCATACAGTGATGAAGAGATGCAAGAGGGGAGAACATCGGGTCCAAACGAGGCTTCTGCCAGCTCAGATGAAACGGGAACATCATAACGTTGCTAAAACGCCCTGTTAACAGTAAATGGTTAGGAGAAAGGGTTTGTTGTATTGTAGCATTTTTTTGCTTTTAAATATTTGGTAGGTAGGATAGAAAAGTAGCAACAATTAGTGTGAATGTGTGCAGGATGTTTAACTAGTGCTTGTAACTTCTATGTGCGCAAAGGTGGTTTAGAAAACTTGTTAGATGGATGATTGATGTTATAATCATTCTAACCTAGTTTCTTATGATGTGAATGTTATACTATAATCAGAGAATTTTCTAATGTTACTATTTTCTTTGAAGGCAAGAAAATACCATTTATTGGTTATAAGGTTACTTGAATATTATTTATTTATTTATTCATATTTTTATATAACATGGGTACATGACCACTTTTAATGTGTAGAACGCAGTGGTGCTAATGTTCTTCAAGTGTTAGGACTTTTGAAATTGATTAGCATAGTTTCAACCTATATAATATGTATTTGTGTTTAAAGGTTAAGTTATTGGGACAATCTTTACATTATAAGTCTAACACCCATAAACTTCTATATGGGTCGTGTGGCTCTATACACGTTGTATGAGGCTTATATAGCTTTATATGAGACGTATAACCCTTTTGACATCTCCTAAATTTTTCATAGTGTTTAGTGATGATTTTTGCTATATTCATTGTATAATGCCTATATGGGATGTATATGGTGATCGTATAGAGTTATATCTGACTTATAGCCCTCTGATATCCCTTGAGTTTTCTTTATTTTCGGTATCGAAAACCGTATACGCCTTTATAGACCTATAGAAGACGCATAGAATGTCGATTTATAATGATTAATTTTAGGACCCGCTAAATATTAATGTTGTTGGTAGGTATATAGAGTTATAAATGTGTTCACGGTGGGTAGGTTATATAGAGTTATAAATGAGTTTGAACTCGGAAATCATATAATTTTAAAAAGTAATTATTTTAGTTTTATTATAAGCTAAAATGTTCATAAAAGGGGTTTCTCTCCAGTCAAATAAAACATTATTTTTTATCAATCGCTTATAACTGTCCAACCAAGACCTACTTATTTACTTGTTATTATCGGCTCTTTTTATCGAACATGTAAATAGTTACACAATTGACACAAAAATAAGTACCTTATATCATGTTAAAAGTAATGTAACGCTAAATACATCTTTTGAAAAAAATATAATATTACATCACATATTCAATACCACCAATACTTTTCAGTTTTCACATAAAAAATACATGTTCAACTCCTCCCTCCCTCCTTCCTTTATTTATCCTCTCCGTTGCATTTGATTATGCTCTCATTGAACAATTCATAACTAATTAATAAATCCAAAGAAACATTTTTACAACCACATTATCGTACTGGTACACCACCACCATAAAATACTAGTCGTGTTATTTTAACACGACTCATACAATATGACACAACCAGTGATGGCGTACCAATAACACGTGCCTAACAATTAAATCATCCATCCCACCACCACCATCACCGACAACAACACGAAGATGATTCTCACGCTGCTCTTTGAAACAAACCGTTCCTGTAAAAAACAAACAAATAAAATTAAATCATGTAGAATCCCAACTTTTAAAACAAGTTATGCGTAACTAACTAGAGCGTGTGTTCATCGGTAAAAAAATCTTAAATTTCTAGACAAACATACCGCGGCCGAGATCGACATATACCCATCGGAGGGATTCTCCGGCGTCAACACATACGGCGGCGAAAACGACCCGGAGCTATTCTTGCCGGAGTCACCTCCGGCGGAGCTGCCGGAGGACCCAATACCGTACGCCGGAGTTCCATCGCACCTAAACAACCCGTAATTCCTCTCTGACGTCGGCCCCGGCTTCAAATTCTCATTAAACAGAGCAAAAACGAACACATTTACATCATTCTCAGGCATCGCCGGAGTCCCCTTCTTCTGCTTCACGATCTTCATCAAGTTTCCGTTGTACTTCTTCGCATTCTCCGGCGAAGCTCCGATCTCATCATCGTCCCCTTTCGACGGCCACCCAGTTTCCGATATCTCCACCGGCAGCTGTTTGTAATCCAATTTAGCTAAAGCTGCATACACAGCGTCAATTTGGGCAAACAGCATGTTGTCGTAGTGCAGATTGTTGCCGGAGTCAACAACTCCGGCGTTGTGTTGAAACAGAACGAAATCCAACGATACATCTTTCGAATTCCCCTTATACGCGAAGAAGGGGTATGCGTTTATTAGAAACGGAGAGCATGTGTTGTTGAGGAATTCTGCAATCGGGGAGATTTTTCCGATTAGGTCTCGCCGGAAGGCTCCGGCGGACGGTGGGTATGAGGTTTGAAGTACGGCGAGTGAGTGGGCGGTGGTGACGGTCACTTTCCGGTCTAACTGCAGGTTGATTAACGCCGTGTGGAGGCTCTGCATCGCCGGAAGTAACATTCCGGCGAGTTGGGTGTCGTTGGAGGTCAAAACTTCGTTTCCGACGGCGATGGTGGTGATTTTGGTCGCTGGGAGGTGGGGTTTGACGTTTGATTCGACCCATGATTGTGCTCCGGTGGGATCTTGAAGGTGCTGTAAGTACTCGTTGCCGATTCCGACGATGAACTCGATGTTGGTGTTGGCGAAAGCTTTGAGGACTTTGGGGTCGGAATCGTAGAGTTTGACCTTGTCGGCGCCGATGGATTTGACTAGGGTGAGGGCTTTTTCCGGTGGGGGGAGGTTGTCTGCGATTTGGCCGTAGTTGATTCCGATTGAGGATGCGATGTTGCCGGAGAAGATGAGCAGTGCGGCGGAGATGTGGAGGAGCACGGCGGAGATGTGGTGGAGGTGGGTGGTGGAATGCTCCATGTGTTTGTGTATGTGGTGATTGGAGATAAGTGGAGTGAATGTGTGATACTGACGGCATATGATGCTGGCACCATTTTTTTATATTGATTTGTTTTTTTTACTCGCGGCATGCGGCTGGAGTCTAGTCGTTTTTTCTGTATGTGACGTGGTGTCACTTTGGTCGTTGTTGGGGGGCGGTTTAATGGAAACCGTAAAGGGAAAGTCTCGTGTCAAGATTTTAAAATAGTCAGTTTTAGTGATCAGACTCAAAACATACGTGGCGGGAGGTTGGTTGTTTTTCTCGTATGAAATAATATGTTGTTTTGATTGTTATTGTTCTAGCTTGTTAGTAATGATAAAAGCATATTGGTGACAAAACTTTAAGCAATGGTTCGAACTACCACGGTTCGATCTACCACTTTGCTACAATGGTTATAATATCTAGATTTATGTGGTTGTTTATGATTTGTCATATAACTTACGATTGGATGGAGACAACTAATGGGTTATTTGGTAGTTTCTTAATGGTTCATATGTCTGAATGGTACAACACTTAATGGTTCAGATGTCTGAATGGTATAACATTTAATGGTTCAGATTGTTTGTTTCACAAGCAAATGTCTGAATAGTTCAGACATTTGCTTATGAATGGTTAAATATTATACTAATACTGAATGGTTAAGTATTATACTAATACTGAATGGTTAAAAAGTCTAATGCTGAATGGTTAAAAGATCTAATGTTAAATGGTTAAGAGATCTAATGCTGAATGGTTAAGAGATCTAATGCTGAATGGTTAAAACATCTTATCTGAATTGGTCTGATATTTGTTTTTGAATAATTAAGAGATATACTAGCTCTTAATGGTTCAGACATCTTAATGGTTTAGACCTTTTATCGGTTCAGCACTTAATCATTCAAGAGTAGTTGTATATGTTTACGGTTCCTTTGATAAAAAGTTTAAAAACCCTATTTGAATCCTAACAGTCATCGGGTGATCAATTCAATGAACACATACAAAGTGGTTAAAGAATGACTGTTTACAAATTTTTTTGCAGATATGTTACTGAAAATATTTCACGACTATATTTAAATAAAAACCCAAATCCAACTATCCAAGTGACATACGATGATTACTAAGAACAAAAACACATTTTAACCAAGCATGGGTTTCATGAAATCCTAAAAAATACTGATTCTAAACATCGGCTTGAAAAAATTACATTGTTAGATGTAAATATCAATATACATAAGGTACTCATGGATGTGTAAAAGTTATGCTAGAGATGGTTGTGTTACAACACATATGAATTAGACATGCATATTTCATAGCGAGATCTAAAAATGACAATAACATACTAAACCAATCAAAAATATTTGATTTACTTATATGGTAGTGCACATACTTGGATTAAAGGACACAAAATTTGAAAAGTGTGTAAGTCTTCCTAAAATGTATGTAACAATATATAT
>BJCM01066552.1:8888-19159 GCA_018326385.1 Flaveria bidentis | reverse complement strand
CAGTCGCACGACTGAGCCAGTCGCCTAGCTCAGTCGTACGACTGAAGACTGTAACCTATAAATACCACTTAATTCGTGGAAAAACGTGTTTTTTTGAGAATTAATAACCCTAGCCGTCTGAGTTCGTCCAGAACATCTCATCTAAGTTCATAGAACGTTTCAGATAATTCCTAATCTGTTCTTAACGTATTCTAATCGTTAGGTTTGATCGGATTAACGTTTTCTTTGATTGGATCGCCAATCAAATAGGATTCCGCACTATTTGATCTGGTTTCATGTTGAATCAGTTAGTACTTAGTATATAGTAGGTCCTAACAGAAAAATAAATTGTTTGAGTTTTTAAATTAATTTAATACTCTTTTGGAGAGAAAATAAAGTGAGGATGCTTAAAAAAATGATAAGTGTCAAAAAGATGGTTTAAAAATATGACAAGTGTCAAAAGAAACTTTCTTTTATCAATATTTATAGATTACTTTAGAAACTAAGTGTTATAAGAATTGAATTAAAATATTAAATTAGTAATTTTTTGTTGGTTGTTTAAAAAGTAATTAGTAATCAATATTTAAAAGTTATATTATAACTTTTAAATATATATAATTCGAGATATGTATAATCAACTACCTTAGTTAATATTGTTATAACAATATTTTAAAATTTTCATTTTAAAAACTATGTTAAATAACTTATTTATTTTTAAATATAGCAGTACTCTCTCGAAGTATCGATCATACTCAACTTGAACCCTCATCTCGCTACTATAATAAAATACTAGATACGAGGGACACGTATTAATATCATATTCATTCTCACCATTTGTTTTCATTTATCTTTCTTATTTAATAATCATATTAACCACTAATATTATTATTTATTTTTTAGATTAAAATAGTTATTTAATAAGGTAAGAAATATACCTTTTTATTAATGTAATTTCTAAATAAATAAACTTTTACAAAAAAAGAAAAAAATATTCATCAAACTTTTTAAAAAATAGAAAATATATTAATATTGTGTCTAAAAAGTAAAATTTTTATAAACAAAAACTAACTAAAACTAAGAGTTATAATAAAAAAGTTTTTAAATATGATATTTTTCTAAACGTTTATTTTGAAACAAAATTTTCATTTTATCTATAATAAGAAAGATTCAATCATATCTTGTCGTATAATAACAATTTATAATTAATAAAATTTTATTTTTATTTAATATTTTTATTCAACTCATGTAATACACCGTTTTACTAAAACAAATCAGACATATAAGTGAACTTACTTTCACCCATTGCATATTCACATAGACTCACATCCCTAATGAAAAAATTGAAACACATTATAGAAAAAAATTGAAACTAAAATCTAATCCATCTTCTTTAACCGTAAGGCTACTGGTAATCGTCATTTTTTCTAGCTTTTGCTCATGTGACGCATCGACTCGTATCAGTTTTCCTATTTTTCTGGTTTTCTCTCGTTTTACTTAGTGTCATCTTATTTTTTTTTTGTTTTCACATTCCCCCTTCTTAAGAAAGGTTAAAAAGTGGGTGGTGGTACTGGTAGAACCTGGTAAAAATTTACCAGATTGTGACACCATGGACTCGAATTGCATATGGAGTTGTTAGTTAGGCTTACTAGGGTTTTTAAGCGTGAGTGTGTCGTCCTTCCTCCAGCATGTTATTTGCTATCACACTGACTAAGCGGTCACGAGTGCAATTAAGCCACGTGAGCGTACCTCAACGAGCAATGCCTTGTATAGGAGCATTTTTCTTGTTTCACCATACTACTACCCACACAGGAGGAAGTGGACATTGGAGCTCCTACTTCTCCTGATGAGCAAACCACTTCCATTTATTCAAGAATCAGTGCTAAGGTTCCTCATACTCAGCCTGATGAGCTCACTAACCCAACAGTCGTAAGTCTTCACTCAGAGTCCCAACACTCTAGTAAACAACCTTCAAGGGAAAGTTACCATCCCTAGTCTTTAGATCTTAACCAACCAATCCCTAGCCTTGACTTCTATGATAATGAAGACTTGAGATTCAGTGAGTATTATGAGTCTCTCTTCTCTTCACTTACTCAAAGAGAGATGAGTGCTCCTACTTCTTCCTTGTCTAGCCCACATCATCTACCTACTACTGAGGTGGATCTTCCTGACTCTGCTCAGGAAGCCCATATAAAAGAGGCTCTCACTTCTGCAAGTGATTACATCTTTAAGACCTCAACCATGGCAATTCAGCCCACCGATACTCCACCTGAAGTAGTTAGTGAGCAGAGGAAAACCAGTACCCAAGAACATCATGTTGATGGTGAGACTGAGGACTTTGATCCAATTATCTCATCCCCCCAATGAATCTTCTGATGAAAAAGAGGGGAATCTGAGACTAAAGGTGCAAAAAGTGTAAAAACATGCACCTATCTAGTCTCTAAGGTTAGTCACTTGGAATCTTAGGTGACTACCTTACAAAATAGGGTCAATGATCAACAACTTGAGAATTCTTATCTCAAGGAGCAACTAACTGGGAGACCTTTAAGAAGAGCTCAACCAGGAACACAAGAACTAGTGAATATGATTGACCTAACTTCTAGCTCACCCATGTAAGAGGGTGATGCTACCAAAAGGGGGAGAAAGTCATTATAATCACATAACCTAGGGTTGTGTTAGCATGGACTTTGAGGACTCACCATCTTCACTTACAACTATCCATACTCAGCAACTTCCTCAAGTTCACATTGATATGGACTCAATAAACTCAGAGTCTTTTTGAGGAAGGCATACCAAGGGCTATTACATCTCCACCTTAAGGAACTTCTAACTACATCATAGGGTGGATGTATGATGCTAACAAAAGAGCCCTTATTTTTCAAAGAGTTCAAGGGCAATAAGAAGTCTTCAATTGTTAGACTTTGAACTACTATGAAGGTATTGACCTTATCAACATGCCACTTGTCAATCCAAGCCAATCTAGATAAGTTGGCTCAAAGGATTCAAGACAAGATTACTGAAGAGTTCAGCCTCAGAAGGAGTCGGAGGCAATCAAGCAATGTCATTAGTCAACTGGATGTTGAGGTGGACCCTGAGATTAGCTTCAAAAGAAAAACCTTGACTGAAGGCCTAGTGATAGAACCTGAGAGCCTGTCACACCTACAACTGCTTCAGAAGTCCATTCCCTTGATGAGACACCTGCTGGTGAAGGTGTATCTCAACCTCTCTCTGGCTAGAGCATGGATGCTACTCCAAGCAATGAAGGCCAAAGCTCTATCCACCCTAAGTCATAAAGGTCTATGAGTGATAAAGGAAAAAGGAAAATGAATCCTGAGGAGATTGAGGAGCAGGAGAGAGAGAGAGAGAGAGAGAGAGAGAGGAAAAGAAGGCGAAGGGGATAAAGTTCCTCTGCTGGATCTGTTGGCTTCATGGGAGCTGCAATCAGGGTTGCTCCTAGAGCAAACACTCAAAATGATGAGTTGAGGGTAGTCAGAATTGCTTACTTATAGACCAGGAACTATGATATTGATAATATCATCTCCCTCAACTTAAAGGAATTAAATGAACTGGCTGACATAAAATTGTCAAGAGAGGAAAGAAGCAGAGGATGCAAGATTGCTTCTTTAAATCAAAGAGTAAAGGAGACTGAAAAGGCTCTACAAACATGTTCCTACCCTCTCCCCAGTTCAAGAAAGCCCTGCACAAGAGTCTATGGCTCCATAAGAACCTCAAGTAGACAAAGAAACTGACAGGATCAAAATGATCAACTACCTGAGTGCCACAAGTCTCTATCAAGCAGATGCACTTCTTCCATTATCCTTTAAGTACATTGAGTTTGAGTATATTAAGCAACTTGAACTTGAAGTACTCAAAAAAAGAAAGGCAACAAAGAGGAAGATGGGGAAAGAAGTTGCACGGCAAGAGCCATCATCCAGAAGAGTCAAAGAAAGTTTGCTGATAGGCAGAGGATGATGAGCTTTTTGAAACTGTATGGATTCTCCGAAAGGAGACTTGACCCTATGTCTCTATCCACCATGGCTCACATTAGGGTGATCAGGCAGAATATCAAAAGAGGAGAACTTTCTAACTTACACTCCCCACCAAGTCAGGTCCCTCAAGAAGTGGAGGTTAAGGTTGAACCTTTTGAGACAACATAACCTGGACATCCTGCTGAATCTCAGCAAGCTTCATTTTCTAATCCATAGCAGGGTTTAGTTTCCTCTCAATATGAACCTGTGAGATAGGAAAACCCAACTGAGCAAGACAAAGATGACCAACAAGGTGTTCCAGGTCAGTCTTCTCAGTTAAAAGTATGAAAAGGAGAAAAAGGATGGCTTCTAGACCAAAGTCTAAGAAGAAAAGGAAAGGAGTATCCATCTCCAAACCTCAGGATGAGTCAGAACACCCTAGGGATGTGCAACAAGAGGAAGTTCAACCAATTCCAATCGAAGTAGCTCCTCTGGCATCAAGAAGACCCATCTTATCCTCGACTTACACTACTAATCCAGAGAGATGGCATGTTATCAGACATCAAGGTGTTGAAGATGTCTACACATGGCAGGACACGATCAATCTACCTCTGCATGATCTCTTTGATATGAGAAGACATTATGAGAGTCTAAGTGATCCTGATCATCTCATGAAGAAAGGCATAGTAATCATCATGATGAGGACTATTAATATCTTAAGTCTTCAAGTGTTTTGGTAGCATCAGCCTAGGAGGAGTTTGTAAGGACTCATATAAGGTTGATGCAACCCAAAACATCCAAACAGTCTGTCCTGCATGCATGCACAAAGTGCTGATACAACCCAAGACCAATATCTTCCAAAGACAAACATGAAGTCTTCCAAAGCTTCAAGACAAAGTCTTCCGAAGCCAACACTTGAAGACAGATTTCTTCCGAAGACTTTTGAGTACATGCTTTATCTGACGTACCTTTTACCATAAAGTTGGATCACCTTTCCGCTTTTACTCTGTTTGACCCACCAACTTTCACAAGTTGGTGAAAGGTCCATGCTTTTGGTAAACTGTATATTGAGGTCTTGAGTATGCTACTTTCTACTTTATTTACTTTTATCCTTTTTGTAATATATTAGGATGTGAGCTATGGCATGTCATAGTCACTAGTCAAAAGTCAATCTGCCTTTTGACTCTACATTGATTTTGTTATTGTCTAGATCATGTATCTAGCTGGCTTTCAAAGTATGGCCGCCTGTAGGATGTAGTATAAAGTATCTCAGGTCCCTTTATAATCTTTAATCCTTTAATTCTTTGTAAACACGTGTAAGGAACTTGAGATCAATATACATCATTCTTGAAAACCAAATACTTGTGTTATTGTTATTGTTCTTGTTCTATCTCTTTATTACTTGTGTTACTTAGTATTAAGGTGACTGGTTGGAAGTTCCCCCTTTGATCTGTTAAGTGTTCTAACTCAACTATCCTTATTGTGTGTTGTATTGTAAGTGACCAACCTTTTAAACGGTCCTGCATTAGGTGTACTAAGTTTCTTGTTTGACCCACCAACGTTAGAATCTTTGAGATTTTTTGTTCCACTTGCTTCTTGTGAATTTACATAATAGCCCTCATTGGAGGCACCTTTTGCAAATAAAGGATTTAACCCCTCACACACCACCCGATATCTTGTTTTGTCATTTCTTATAAGCTTTAGTTGTCTTCTACTATAAATATCATAGCTCTTCACCATTACCCTTATGTCATCCCTACTCGCAAATGTTCACCCAACATAGAAAATTTCATTAAATGCTTGTTTCCCTTTAATCTTACTTTTCCTATATTTTCTCAATGCTTATTTCAATGGAGTTTCATTGTTGTCTTTATCACTTAGGCTATCAAAATCATCCAAGTCCACATCAATGTTTTCTTCAATGTCTTCACTTTCCTGCCCTAAAGGTTCTTCATCCTTAATGTCATTGTCAACAAATGCTTTATATTCCTCCATGTCAACTCCAACATCATCAATGATGTTGTTTGTGTCAACTATGTAATCTGAATCCTTATTTTCATCTTCCAGTATATCATCTTCAGTAGCTTCACTAGCATCATCAACTAGGTCCTCATGACGTGTTAGATCTTCATCTTGAAGGACATCATGCTCTACATTCTCATCTTCAATTGCACCATCCATAATTACATCATCTTTAAGTACATCATCTTTAATTATATCATTTTGAGGTAAATGTTATGACCCTTCTACGCATGATTCATTTTAAATTGGAAAATTATTTGACCCTTCTTCACCATGCCACTCTAATGCTAGTCTCTTCTTACAAGATTGGGTGATTTCTTGTGTATTCCTCCTTACCTCAAAAGCACCTGGTTCAATTTCACAGGTAATATGAAGTATGTCTCCACACTTGTGTTTCAATCCTCAATGTATACGTCCATTACTTTAAAATTTTCAACATATTTCAAGAAATTTAGCACATCACTATCATTTCCTAGGGCTCTCAAACAAAAGTCTAAATCTTGCTCAGGAATCATATAATGATAGTATATGACTTCATCATGCAGATACCCTAACTCTTGGATCATTACATTTATCTCAAAAACAGAAAATTCATCATAATCCACCAAATTAACATAGCTTACTTTGGCCGTTGATATACTTTCTTCCAGGGGCCTTGGTGAATCTCCCTCCACAATGAAACTTCAGTGAGAACAACCTAGTGTTTCCACCTAAATACAAAATCAACCCAAAGTTCAAAATAAGCCATGTAAACTACAATGCCTGGAAAAAAACTAATATGTGAAACATATAAACTTACCATATAGTTCGTAAGGATCAACATGCTCGCCTTTAGGATGAACATACCAAAGCGTGAGCACCATTGCATCAAATGACTTCAATAATCAATGCCATTTATAGAATATTATATATAATTATAATAATATATTATATTTAAACGTGCTTCATTTAAAATGATAGATAAGTATGAAGAAGTGTTGTGTTTGATAGTGTGATCAAATGAAAAACAACTGATTTGTTGAAAGGTAACTTCAAGCAAATCAAGAGCCAAACTCTAATACCACTTGCTGAATCGGGGTCATAGACCAAAAAGACTTTTCTATCTGATCAGAAGTTAACAAATATAGAATATAAGTTAACAACTTACTAACAAAACATAAATAATTTGAGTAAAAACAAAACACAAGTTGTTCTTTCAAAGTATTCGCTTGATTAATCTCTAGAGTAAAAATGATATAATCGACAGATAAACCAAGTGGCTTTACAAAGCTTGAGGACTTTATACGATGAAAACTAAACAATAAGAATAAACTATTTTATTTTTAGAATGTACAACAAAACGAATAATTGGCACATCAAAGTTTGGCAACTTCAGTGTAATGTTGTCTTCGAAAGGCGGAACACAACATCCATAGGTACAGATAATATTGTGTTGTCCAATAGTTGATCAACAGCTCATAGAGTTTAGTGTTTATCAGCAGCAATTGAACAGTAGCTCATTTGTTGAATGCTGATGAGCAGTTGTTTAACATATGTTGATCAACAATCATTTAGCATATGCGATTTGGCAGTTGATTCAGTACTTCATAGAAATCATCAGTTGATAACTAGTGATAAATTATTGAGTTCGGTAGCTTCATTCTTTTCATAGATCAATCAATTTGTGAAAACAATAATAAGAAGAAAGATCCACTCCAAGTTCCAGGTTTGTAAAATACAAATTGTAACCTAGTTATACTTACCAAACAATCACATTGACATAATTGAATTGGTTTGATTGATTTCAGTGATAGAGACGTAGTTTACATTCCCCCTGAATCAACACTTTTCCCCTTATTTTGCGTCCTAGTTTACGTGCTTTATTTTGGTTGATCACATGTAGGACACAATTTACGTTCTTAGCGACATAATATACACCCCCTTCACTTTATATTCACTTCTTCCATCTGTCAAGTGTTGCTTCATTCGTGAGCTTCCAGCTATCATTCTAACTCCCGAAAAACACCCAGTTTGTGTCTGTTAAGCTTCGCAAACCTGAAATTTAATAAGCTCTCAAAGTAATTGTGTTTCACATTAACAAACACGTAAAACACATAATTAAACATGTTATTACAATGAAAACACTAACATATCAACTGGCATACTTTACTATTTCAAAAGATCCATCCTGTTATTTACTTGCACAAAGTTTTCATTTGCAACTAGATTGTGAATGTAACTTACATTTTATGCACCAAGTATATGGTCGTGATTCAACCACCGCAAAGTGTTTGTTAGCCCTGATATTATAAAGCTTGATAGCTCTAATAAGCTCTTTCTTATTATTGAATAACTTTTCCCAACTTGTGAGTCAATTCATTCTTACTAACAAAATGTATTACCATCCAATTGTTATCAACAGTCATATTAGTTTCCTCTAAATTGATGTAAATTGGAGGGAGTTGGCGGTTACCATGTGATATTTCATCTCTATCAACTTGAGTTTCATTTTCAATCTCCATCTTCTTCTAACATATCATCAACATTAGGTTCAACTTTAGTTTCATCGGCATCGTTATTGTTTATAATAGCAAATTGAGACACCGTGTTGAAATACTCATTATAAATCATGTGTAATATAACATTAACCCTATTCATTTTGTAATGCAAAAACCATATCATAATCACAATCAAATAGTCCACAAACTAAAAGGATATAATCAACCTAATCAAAATCTTATTCACATACCGGGCGTAGAGGTGAAACAATTGGCAACCAAATTAATTATTCAACTAAATTGATCCAGTGAAGGCTTTCATATTATATAATATAACTAGCTTTAGTGAACCCGTGTATTATACGGGTTAAATAAATAAAATTTTAAATAGAATAAATATTTATTAATTATTAAATAATATGTGATTTAAATTATGTGTGAGTAAGTACTATAAGTAATAAAACAATGATATCAATTTTTTATAAAATTTGTTTTTATACTTTCTTTGTTTTTACTAAAAAATAAATCAAACATTTCGTAAAAAAACTTAACTCATTTAAAAAATGTCACTTTTAATATATTTCATGTTTCAAAAAAAGTATGATGTACGTTCTAGAAAATTTTCTTTTTATAAGAATTTGTTTCTATAGAAATAAACATTAATAAAAAGATCCACTTCTTAATGTTTTTAAAAATAGTTTATAATCAAAAAATAAAATTAAATAATATAATTAATAATTAATTGAGTTATTTAATAGGATAGAGAAGCGATAAAATTTTGTTAGGAGTGAATATAGTGTTGACATGTGACATCTCTAATTACCATTTTATGTCATGTGATATCCTTAATTACCCTTTTATTATAATAAGAAGATTGTGATGAATGTCTTTTAGTTTTTTTTTGAACGACCAACGAATAATTTTTTAAGCCCGGTCATCCGGGTAAACCCATTGGCGAAAGACCACCCACGCCCACGAACACAGACAACGCTGATGACCAGGCTCGCCCATCATTTCAAGGGAAACCCACCACCTAAAGGTCCACTGTGGTAAAACCCTTGGTCCACTAGAATCCTTTTAGTTAATCGAGCTATTTCTTGTTAACCTAAAGAACATTCATCCAAATAATTGTTCAAAAAAACATTCTACTCTATCTTTTGATGTTAACAACAAAAAAACTTAAAACTAAAATTATATTCTACTTGTAGAATAGAAATTTTGTTGAAAGAGCAAAAGAGGTCACCAAAAAGGTGTTGCTGGCAAAAAGACACCGCAGCCAGGACATTGTTTGAAGGTAAAAGAAACTAAAACGTCGACTATGAAGCTTACTTTAAATGTTTTTTTTTTATTATAGAAAATAAGTTATAATCTTTTTTCTTTAATAAAAAGTATTTTGACATGACACGTGGCAAAACCACAATCAATATCACAAAAATTTTCCCGTCTCTCTCTCTTATTAAATGATTACTTTAATTACTAAAAATATTATTTAACATTTTTTTAGATTTAATAAATTAAGAAAGATATCTATTTTTAATGTTATTTCAAAATAAATATTTTTTTTATAAAACAAGTTTTTTTTTTCTAAAGCATAAAACTTTTATAAAAATATGAGTATTTTAAAATTAGCATCTTTAAAAAGTCTTTTAAAACCGAAAATAATTGAATTTGAGAGTTATAATAAGAAAATTTTAAAAATTATATTTTTATATGGCTTGGTTAAAATGTATATTTTTTGGAAAAAAAATTAAAAACAAAATTTTTAAAAGTTGCTATTATTATTTTATTACTTATAGTTATTTCTCATAGGTAATTTTAGTCATATTAT
>BJCM01066551.1:0-72195 GCA_018326385.1 Flaveria bidentis | reverse complement strand
TGATGTAATGTTTTTAGTGAGAATGACCCATCTATCTTTACTTATTGTAATAATCTATATATGCACCTCGTAAAAGTTTCAACCTTTAACTTTTTAAATAGAAAAAAATACACTTTATCATCAAGATATAGCTTCCCGCCTCCTTCATTCCTACTACCTCCTTCGGGACTGGCTGAAATGAATGAATTCTCATGGTTTCCGCCGGCTAATAGGGCGTCCCCTCAAGTTTTGATTATTATAAGAGAAAAGCAGAGAGAGGAAGGACTGTTTGCGAAAAGAAACCATCGAAAAAGAATGAGAGAGGGAGCCGATCAAACATGAAGCTCCAATACACCTCTCGCTACAATAGCCTAACAAAAGGGAACAAAATAATATAAAAATTATAGCATGTATACTAACATTTTTAAAACATATAAACATAATAATAAATATATTTAGAAGACGACTTTGGGTGGTGTTTTTATTGCTGCCAAACGAGACTCAAGTCAACTTGCGGTCAGGATTTAGGCGAGTGTAACCACGCGCTAAAAGGAGAAAGTTGATATGTGCCGCCGTCATGTATACGTGGTGTAATTCTATCGGTTGCTTAAATTACATGTGCATTTACATTTGTCAACCCCTTATAGTTTCTCCAATTATCATACAAACCCCCTTTAAACTTTAGTTTAACACTTTCTCCCCTGAAATTCATTTTACCACTTACTCATTGGATTCATTGAAAGGGAATATTAGTATATCAAAGTGTTCATATCACCTAACTGTTTCATTAAAAAATGTTGGCTATTATTTACTCTAATTGGATGTGCTTTGATCGTAAGGTGTAGGCTATACGTGCATGAAATGGAAAGAGCTGACATGTGTTTGCATTTATCTTGGTCTTCACGTTCATTGTCGCGGGGAAACTTGTTTTATGGTTTATTCATTTGAGTTTTGAAAAAGTTTATAGATGTCAAAAGACATTTGGCTAATGGTTCTTGAGCTTGAGCATAGAATATATAATAATTCAAGAGAAATGAAAAGGAATAGATATTAGTAATAAGAACATGTGTTTAAGCATTTTGAAAATTCTAACTTACAAAAATTATTGCATCCAACAAAATTAGAAGACACAAGCTTACTAGTTACGACCACAAGAAATATATTAACTTTTAAATGCCATCTATCATTTGTATAAATACAAAACACTTGTGGTTGATAAGGTCATTAATAAAATAAAATTAATGACATTTGTTAAGAAGCTTAAATTAAAATGTCATAAGTAATCCAGTAACTAGACATTTAATTTCAGTATAAAATTCAATCATATAAATTATACTATTATATATATTTTTTCAAAAGCACTAAGATACCCAAACTACTAACGCATATCCTTTATTTCATAAAAAAACATAAAACACGCATAAAAACACTTTATTAATCTTTATATCAAACCATATCTCAAAAACCATTCACATCAACCCACCTCCTCCTCCAACACACGTAACACGAACGAACCGACTACCTACCCCTCTCATCACTAATTCCTGGGGAAATCTTTCGAACATAAATATCACATCAGACTACAAATGTACAACGCTAAATAACCTTTTATCAAAAGACCATCTTACGAACAAACAATAAGTAATCAAAGGACCAAATTTGCAACCTTCAAATAACACAAGGACGTGAAGAACGTGAACAAAAATACAAGCATACGCCATAAAAGCGCGTCAATGAGAAATATATAGAGAGAGAGAAAAAGAGTTCTTGAAGTTGGGGTTTGATAACACAGGTAATCAACAACACACATAATAATCTTTACTCTAATCAAATCATCTGTTTCTGATTAATCATCTTCGATCACTGCAGATCATTCGATTATTCAATCATATCTGCATACGAATCGATACATACATATCATTTGTGTGTGTTTCTCAACTCCATGGCCGTTGATTACGCTGTATAAACCAGCTTTCGTCTTGATCAATCAATCAAGGTTTGTTTCTTGTGGTTCTTGAGTTTTCTTGATTGCTTTTTGTTGAAGTGGTGTTTGATATTTGAGAATTTTGCTTGCGATCGTCGTCTGTGTGTGTTGACTTTGGATTTTTGATGCGGTTTGGTTGAATTTGGGGCTGGAGTTTTGTTATATGTGGTTGATTTGATTGACTTAATTTGATTGAAGTTATGCCCTAGGTATCGTGAAGGTGAGGCGCAAAATGAGATGAATTGTTGTTATTGTAGTTTTTAGCTTGTTTAATTTGTGATTTTTGATAGCGAATTAAGGATGGTGGTTTTTAGTTGAAGCTGAAATTGGGGTTAGCGATTGATTTAGTCAAATTCATATAGTGTAAAGGGTGGTTACGAACACTCATATACTGATTTGTGATTGATTTTGTGAAAGTGATGGATTGAGAGAGAGACATATGTGAAGTTAATTTGATTCAGAAGTTATGTTTCTTTGATAAATGTTGTGTTTTTTCTAGCTCATTTGATGATTAAACCCTAAACCCTAACTGGTTATTAGTCATATTTGAAATAGAGATTTTGACGAATACAGTTACTTTGTTGGAAATTAAAGATATTGCTTGTATATCGTCATAATAGAACTTCAATTTTGATGAGTGTTTCACATGATTTGCAATAAGTACACTGGTCGTTGTTGAAGTTAAATTAGTATCCGGGGTATTGATGGGTCCTCGTAATCATGTTGATGGAAGGTGTTAAATCCACGAGTCTTTGTTCTTGAGCATAATAAGATGTGAACTTCTTTCGATATATGGAACAAGTGAATTGACCATTGTCTACTATCTTTTTTGTTATTGAGCAGTATGCAATTATACTATGATATGGTAACGTATGTGTTCTTTTTCTTTTGGATAATTGCAGACTTTTGGAGGGTTCTTCTTTTCCTACTGATGTTATTAAGTCAGTATTGTAATTTACATAAAAAATACAGAACAAATGCCATCACTAAAGATGAAAATGAAGTCAACCATGGGCTGTTTGAGAGAAAAGAATGGCCTCCATGTTTGTCAAAAATCAAGCAAGATATTCAAGAACTCTTTGTCGCAAGTTAAATGTTATCAAGAAGAAGCTCAACTCGGGACGTCATTTTCCAACAAGGATGGTAATAAACTAATTTCTTGTTCTGTTGCACCAATTTTTATAATGATTTTGTATATTCATCTTTTTTTTAATGCAGATTCTGTCTGTAGTGAAGCAACAGTGCAGGAACTTAGATGCGATGAAACTAACTGTTGTGAATTGCTAGATGAAGAATTTATTCAGGTTCAGAAAATGCTTTTAAATTGGGAGAATTTATGTAGCCAAGTAACTCCATACATTTAAATATGGAAGTTTTAATTGATTGCAGGAGCACACAAAGGCCAACTGCTCTTCAACAGTAGAAACTATCTTTTCGCCCATCCCACAATCCATTGACAATAACAGTGAAGCAGCTGCTTCCTGCGATGGAGGTAAAAAGAATAAAGTTTTCTGGAAAGTGTTTGGTATGTGCTTTACAAAATTGATTATAGAAGGTGTATGAGTTGAAATTATAATATTTACTTTTAAGTGTTTGGATATAGTGATTATGGTTATGAGGGTATCTGATTTTTAAGTAATCACTTTCATACATCAAAACTGATTATAGTAACAATATCAACATTACTTATTTACTCCTGTACCCATGTTTATATTGTAATGGCAGTATCAAAAGTTATCAGAGTTGTATACGATTTGTTTGGAAAGTTTCTTCTAAATATAGCTTAGTGAAGTTTTTTCTTTTAGAAAATCATTAAAAATATTGTTTGTTTTGACTATTTTACTATCAGTTACTTGAAGAAATAGAATTTGTTAAATACTAACAACTGAATATCTAATTATTAGAACCGATTACCTGATTGTGCTTATTTATTATTACCAAATCTGTTCCAAATCGCAAATGCGGCTCTAACTGTGTTTTTTATTGTCTCTATTTAGGAAGTGAAAAGGATCTTGAAGCGCCATCACTGGAAGATCAAGATAGTGACGGGATAAATAAAAACTCATGTGAATATCAAAGTTGTAATGTGTCCGATTTCTCCATTTCAGACATGATTGTTTCTAGCTCACCCATTGAAGAAGCTACATGCTTACCAGATTATGAATGTGATGAATCAAGCATATTTTTAGATGATGAATATATGATATTAACTTTTCTTGAGGATAGCAACGATTGTGATGACAGAATACAAACCTGTTCAGAACCTGTAATGGCTTCCGAAGAATCAAACTTGTATCTGGCAATTCATCAGCTGGCATCATGTAATCAGGAGCCCGATTTTAATAATTATTTTGATTGGGATCCCTCAGAATGTTTGGATCCACAAATGTTTATCAAACATCTTCCTGATCTTTCTGAAGTGGAAACAAATTTATGTCCCACTGGATCGCCCTGGGAAAGAAAAACTGTCACACTAGTACTTGATTTAGATGGTATGGAACTTTTCTGGTTATTTATAAGAATTGCTTATCAATCTACTTAAAAACTGTTGACTCTTAGAAGTTGCAATTTCGACTCATTTGCTTTTTATGGGTCTGGTTATGCCTTACCTCTTATGGGTCCAACAAGTAACATAAATGGGCCAAAACAGTTGGAAGTCACCCACAATGTATCTTTAGCGCATAAACAATAAAACCTCCTAAATCATATGACACTTATTACTTAGATGAAAATTTGGACAATAAGTGCTCTAGGTCAACCTGGCTTGACCCGGTTTGAATCATACAAAATTTCACTTTTTTACCTGATTCATTTTAGATTTGTTGTCCAACGCGGCCAATTCACCTGTTTTTTTGCCTCTAGTTGACTCGAGCTGTATTCTGTTTATATGTTCTATTAACTACACTTTTATTGACTTTGACACAAACAGAAACACTTGTTCACTCTTCACTGGAACACTGTGATGATGCAGACTTCAGTTTTCCAGTATTCGTTGATTTCAAAGAGCATATAGTTTATGTGAAGCAAAGGCCTCACCTTAAAGAATTCTTGGAAAGGGTTTCAGAAATGTTTCAAGTTGTGGTGTTTACAGCCAGTCAAAGCATTTATGCAAACCAGCTATTGGACATATTGGATCCAGATGGAAAGATCATCTCTCGCCGAGCTTATAGAGAATCATGTGTTTTTGCAGATGGAAGTTATACCAAAGATCTAACTGTTTTAGGTGTTGATCTTGCAAAAGTTGCCATAATTGATAATTGCCCACAGGTAACTTTTTGGTTTGCTTTTCTTATTTAACCTTCATGCTTTTTCCACCTAGATGGCAATTTTGATCCTTTTGCTGAAGAAAGGGTCAATTTGGCATGTGTTTCAAGTCAAGCAGGTCTAGTGGTGCAGATAAAAAAATTGCTACAATGGTAATGGGTCAAACGGGTTGAAAGTCTAGAAAAATCCATTTTTAATGTTTGCAACTTCCTAATTCATTTACTTACTAATCTATTTAAAAGGCAATTGGAGGAACAGTATTTATACTATAGATGTAGAAACATTGTTAATAATATGATTTAGGAGGTTTTATCAATTGAAAATACGCTTTGGATGAATTTTGACTTGTTTCTATTATGCTACTTTTGTTTCTGGATTTCATTCGAGCATCATTAACCTTTGGTGGCTACAGGTTTTCCGCTTGCAAGTAAATAATGGAATCCCAATAAAGAGTTGGTTCAATGATCCATCAGATTGTGCATTAATTACATTACTACCCTTCCTGGAGACTTTGGCATATGCAGAAGACGTCCGTCCACTAATTGCCAAAAGATTCGGTAACAAGGAATAAGCCCCCCTTGTTTTTCATTATTTTACTCGAAATCTTAGATGCTGATCACCCCTCGTGCTCCTTATATAATTATCTATATAAATAAGACATTGTTTTTCTTTTTTAGATATCTTGCTTGGTGTTCTTTCTAAATTTCTATGTTGTGTCAGATTGTAGTTGCAGAAATTTCTGATTCCCGGTGTACAGCTATAGAATTTCAAAAACTGCAATCAAGTGTGATTTGAGTTTTATCGTATTTCCACTAATTTTCTGTCATTGTTGAATTTTACTTTTAGACATTAAATTTCAAACTCATATAATACTAATCACTGAAAAATCGGGTGAAAGTTGAGGTAAAAGGGTAAAGGATTCCTTGAACTGGGTTATAACTCGGGCGTATGATTCTACAAGTCATGGAGACGTTTTATTTACCAAAAGAAGTTAACATTTTATATGATCATTTAGATGCCTATGTGCAGGTGAATGCCAAATGCCATTCTAATAGGTATTATTCTTCAATAACTGTAAATCATATACCGTTATATACTAATTCCCCTGCCTGCAGTAAATACTGTTTGTTTTTGACACAAGCAGTAGCTAGATTTTGTTTATTTTTCATGGATGTTGACTTATAACATGTGGACTGGTGTTGACTTGTTATAGTTTTCAATTTTTCTAATCCTTTTGGTTGCAGTTTTGAACTTCTTATAGGTTTAAGAGTCTCTAAAACTTCATGTTGACTTAAGAGCTAGATCTGTGTTGACGTGTTATTTTATGTTGACTTTTAACAGGTAGAATTGTGTTGACTTCTGATAGATTTAAAGTCCATAAATCCTTCTGATATATTATTATTTTTCTTTAGATTTCAATTCATCCTCAAAAGAAGATGCATGTTTCTGACTCTCTTTGTTCTCCTTTGTAAAATTTTTTATTCTCCTTTTGACCAGAGTGTTACTCATTTTTTTAACTTTATTTATTTATACATGTACCCTTTAAAGTTGTAAAACATACTGAGATCTATTAGGAAATTTACGTACAAAATTTTACCAAGAGACAATTATTTGTAATAGAGCTAAAAAAGCTCCTATTTTGTAGAATTTTTTTATGGTTTGCTTTAAGCGTATATAGCTTTGGGAAGATCAAATTTTTCAACATATGGAAATTTTAACATAGTATGTTTACTCGTACATGTATGTGTATATATGTGAACGATTTTAATTAAATCATTTAGAATCTCATAAGCAATTGTATATAAAATTTTAATGGTAAAGATTGTCGTTTTTATCACATATCTCGTAAATTTTCGGGCTAAGATCTTTTTCCAACATGTATATGTGCGTTCAACATTATATAGATATCCCGATTGCATTTATCTATAATAACTCATGGTTTGATATTTTCTTAAAAACTAACATGTTCGAAGAGGTGAAAGAAATACCTCATAATGCCTCGACACTAGTACAATGATTTAACAATAGAATTTTAAGCTTTTAAAGCTTGTATCAAAAGTTATGTCATTTCGTCCATTAAAAACCTAATGGGATACGTGAACTCATATCAATAACTTTAATAGCAATAATATAGTTTAATACCACACACATAAGCATTTTCGTCCTTTGTTCCCCGAAAGAAACCTCCCACTAAACAACATGATGGTTGTGGCTTCCCTATGCTACATTGCCATAGTAACGATCATCAACCAAATAATTTTAAGTTGAAATACGTTTATTGTGGGCCAATTTCTTTTGGTTTATCTATACATGAAATTTTCTAAACTTGAGTGTACGTGTATGTTCAAATGTAGATATTTTGTAATGTAATTGGATTAACTTGTTAATCAATGTAAAGCATAATACTTCTCAAACAAGTTGAGTGATGTAGAGTCATGCTTGTTTGAGTTTAACATGATTTTCGATATTAGAACCTCATTGGTTCCATTATGGCCGAATCCATTAAACAGATCGGGTTTCAAGGGGACAACACTCCCTTCGCGGGGGTCTAGTGTCAACATCCTTTGGACCAGGGTCCAAGGGGCAACAACCCTTGGCGGAGGTCACGGGTAGAGCACATGGTTGGGATCAAGCTTGAAAGTTTTTTATATTGATAGAAATTGCTTCATTGAAGATTCAATAGAATTTGATTTTCATGAAATTCCACATGTGAAATTTGGATGTTAAATAATGACTTGGCTCTAATTCCCTGATATACGAAATCATTTGTTCATCTCAGATTTATTGGTTCACGAAAAGATCACACAAATCATTCATATTCATTTTAGATTAAATCATGGGTTTTATCCGATTGAGAAATTTAGATGAAACATCGAATTATTTCGATCTAAAGGTGCATGACGACTCTTAAAATATTGTTTATTAATCTAAGAGTTTTATATCATATCTCTATATTTAGTTGCTTTTCAGCTTCTTCATGTTCTACCGTTGATATATCATCATATGAAGGGTTATTTGCTTAATTGGTCGATTTTTTGGGTTTCCAACTCATTGACCCTATTTAAAATTCACCATTTAAAGCTTTAAACACATTGTAATATACATTTTAGACTAGTTAGAACTTAGAAGCATAATTAACCAAATTAGCCATCTATTGATTATTTCCACCAATCGTTAATACTTCGATTCTCTATTCCAGCACTTGATTTCGTCTTTCTAAACATATTTTAAGTGGTGTTATTAAGCATTCTTAGAAAACAATTAAATGTCTTGCACATCATTTTCTAATAGTTATACCTTATTATGTTCTTGACATGGTTCTTCCGGTGTCAACAACATACATCAATTCTTGTTGGGTTTGGGTATTAACCATGTTAACTACTTTTAACAAGTATATGAATCACGTCTTAACTATTAAAAACGAGACTAGCATAAATTTCATCAACTTTGGGTTTCGTTTAGATAATTTTCTCACATAATTTTCTAATAGAAATTTCACCTTAATGTTTTTATGCTTCCATATAAGACTTAAGACTCTTCTCTTATACTTGGTAAATGATCACAACATTTTGGTTGACGATTGATAGTCATAACTATTAGTAGTTATCCAGTTACATCAACTAAAAAATCATCAATATGAACCCCGTTATAATAACTTAGTATTCACTGTGACTAAAATGTCACTGTGACCAAGTTGTTGGTCAATTTCTACTATTCAGTTGCTATTGATCAGTATACACATTTGCAACTAATGAGCCAAGTTGTTATTGATGTTAATTACTACTAATGATCACTAGCAACTTATGTTGAACCAATTGGGGCAATGCCCACTTGAAACCTCTGGTGATGAAGCTTGAACCATTGTATAGGGAAGCCGAAAGTCACAAGATCCAAATCAAGGGGCCGGACTCAATACGTATAAATGTTTTTGACGAAATACACATAAATTTACACTTGAGAGAGAACGATGAGCAAAATATAAAAGAGACAAGGGAAGGACTAGAACTAATGCAATGATTTATGAAAAAAAATTAGTCTGTCAGCTGTGCAGAACACCTGTTTGATAATATGACTCAAAGAGTGAATTGAAACTATGACACCATAAGCGTGGCGGCAATCAAATGCGTCATCATCCCCACTACATTCCATGCAGATAAACACTCCAAATTACCCATCCATTTTTATATACAGAGGAAATTGTTGAATTTCCAGAAAGATATGCTGTTAAGATTCTCTTGAATCTTTTATACTAGAATCTTTGTATCCGTTGTGAAATAACCATTGTTCTTGGTCTCTGTCATCTGCAAAAAGTTCCAATCTTTGATCTCTTTCGTTTTCACTAAATATTACACTCTTTATGTTATAATGTTCTTTAGTTGAATGAAGAACTCAAGTGAAACAAGAAATTGTTATCAAGAAGATGAAGATTGTAGCAAATGAAACTGATATGTGAGACTTCAAGAACAAGCTCAAGCATATACAACAAGAGTGCTGCTTCTGCAGCTTCTACGAACTTTCTTCATTGAACCAAATTCAGATTTTGAGATAAATCAAAAGAAAACATTCATAAAAGTGTCTTTAAGTTATGAAAATGGAGTTCAGAAGCAAGGGAATGAATGCAGAGGAACCTACCAATAACAATAATAACCCTGCTGGTGCAACCTCATCATCATCATCAGGTGGTAGCAACATGAACCCAACTAACAAAAACCCAACCTTGGCTCGATATGGTGCTGATGCTATGCTTTTATCAGAGTTTGAGCAGTCTGTTGAATCTGGTAAATCTTTAATCTACCCAAATTTGCTTACACATGCACCAGAAGCTGTTGCTGAACAAGAAATGGTTACTTATTTATCAAAAATGCAAAGAGGTGGTTTTGCTCAACCTTTTGGTCGTATGATTGCAATTGAAGAATCCACTTTTAGCATCATAAGTTTTAGTGAAAATTGTTTTAGTATGTTGAGTTTGAATCTGGACAATCCTGATGATTCGAATAGCCCCGAGAAGAAAACTCTGATTGGAACTGATGCTAGAACTCTTTTCACCTCTAGTTCTAGGGCTTCATTGGAAAGATCTGTAGCTTCTAGAGAAATCAAGTTGTTTAACCCTATTTGGGTGTACTCTAAGACTACCAATAAACCCTTTTATGCAATTCTCCACAGGATTGATGTGGGTGTTGTGATTGATTTAGAGCCAGCTGATTCTAGTGACCCCACAGTATTGTTTGCCGATGCGGTTCAGTCGCAAAAGCTTGTTGTTAGAGCAATTTCTAAGCTGCAGTCTCTCCCTGGTGAAAATATTGGTGTTATGTGTTGTTAAGTAAAAGTCACGTTTTAAACTTGAGGGACTAGTTATGACAATAGTTGATAGTTGTCTGTTAGTATAAGAGGCTTTCGTTTCTTTGTAATCAGTTAGTTAGTGTGTGTGGGATTCCGATCAGTAATCGGTTGTAGTTCAATTTTGTTGTTCATGTTGGTTCTTGATTTCTCAATAAGATTCATTCAATTTTGTGTTGATCAATTGGTGTTTGTATAACATGTGTGACACCATTGTTGAAGAAGTACAAAAGCTTACAGGTTATGATCGGGTCATGGTTTATAGATTCCATGATGATGAACATGGTGAAGTTGTTTCATTTAAGGCGTTTCTTGAAGTTGTAAAAAGCAGAAGTTTGCCTTGGGAAGATTCTGAGATTAATGTGATTCATTCTTTGCAGTTAATAATGCGAACATTAGCTCAAGATGTTGGGGATGGCAGTGGTGGTAGTCAAAGAGCGATGAAATATAGTCAACAAAGTGAGAGTGATGGTCAATGGGTGGATGAAATTAGTTCGGTTTCATGTGAAATGATGAGATTGATTGAAACAGCATCTGTTCCTAGTTTTGGTGTTGATGTGTGTGGTGTGATTAATGGGTGGAATGGGGAAATTGCAGAGTTGACTGGAGTCATAGCTAGTGAAGCTATGGGGAAGTCTTTGATTGATGAATTTGTTCATGAAACATCACACAGAGTTGTTGAGGATCTTCTCTATAGAGCTTTGGAAGGTAAATATTTTACTGTATGATAATATAAAGGTTTAAAGGGAATATTTCAACTAATAGTAATCAAGATTCTTTAGTGTTCTACTAAAGCCACTCATACTTGTCTCTAACTATAAAAAACACTCAAGGTTTCCTAATTGTTTGACTGTTTTATGAAATCGTTTATAAATATTAAAACTTTTTAAAAATGACCTATATGAAGCATATATAAATATTGGTTGCAATTTAATGGTTGTTTTATTTCAAACTTAACCTGAGGCACTAAATGATAACCACGCTTCATAATTGTTTCAATCAAGGTTTTGAAAAAATAGTTGAGAAATAGTAACCAAGTTTCATATATATTTCATTTAAGTCACTTCATTGTAGAAAAATTTGAATAGTTAAAAAGAGTTTGTAGCAGTGTAACAATAAGTCAAACTTGAGTGGTTTATACAGTTAACAATGTATAAGTGATGTTATAGGAACAATATTGAAACTTGGTTATTATTTCATGATTTTATTACTAAGATAAATAGGTTCTATTATAGATTTTTATGTAAAACTGTAGTTATTAGTTAGAAAGTATTTAACGTGGCAACTTTAATTTTGCTAATAAATGGGTCAATTTGATTTTGCTTATCTCCCAAACAGGTCAACTAATATACTTTATACTAAGAGGATGGGTCAAACGGGTTTAAAATTGCCGAACATCTATTCTCAAGTGTACAATCGCCTAAATCATTTTATCCTTTTTTTTTGGATTTTTTTACAATGAAAAAACGTGAGAGGTTTTATGCAATTAAAACACGCCAAACAACTTTCAACCAATATGCCCTTTTCCTTAATAAAGTTCTTTATTTTTACCCATTCTAGATTAAACATAACCGAAACCAGCCCATTCTTACCCTTTTTAGATCAAAATATGTTTCTCTCTGTGTACTAGTGTTACATTCTTTATTTGATACAGGTGAAGAAAAGAAAAACATTGAACTGAAACTACAGAAAGTTGACATGCCCAACAAACCCATTATATACATTATGGCTAATACATGCACAAGCAGAGACTACATGAACAATATTGTTGGTGTATGCTTTGTGGGTCAAGATGTCACCGACAAGAAAATTATCTTGGATCGATTTATGCGTATGGAAGGAGATTATAACTCGATTATTCAAACCTTAAATCCGTTAATTCCTCCTTTATTTGCTTCAGATGAAAACGGATGTTGTTCTGAATGGAATGCAGCCATGGAAGAACTTACTGGTCGTATTAAATATGAGGTTCTTGGTAAACTTCTTCCTGGTGAAGTTTTTGGAGGGTTATGTCCACTTAAAGATGAAAATACACTGACCAAATTCATGATTTTGTTATATAGAGCAATCGACGGTCATGATTCAACGGATTTGCCGTTTGGATTTTTGGGAAAAGATGGGAATCTTGTAGAGGTTTATTTGACAACAAGCAAGAGAGTTGGTGAAAATGGAAAAGTGGTTGGGTGTTTTTGTTTCTTGAGGACTAGTGTGCAAATGTCTTTAGGAGACTGTAAAAATGACCAAGAATGTGTGTTGAAACATGATAATTTAGAGTATATTAAGCAAGAAGTTAGAAAACCTTTAAATGGGCTTCTTTTCACTCGCACACTTCTTGAAAACTCAACTACTTCAGATTATCAGAAGTAGTATCTTGGGACAAATGGTGCTTGTGAAAGACAGATTGCAATGATTATTGAAAATATGGACATAAAAAGTATTGAAGAAGGGTAAGTGGTAATTCTAGAGGTGCAAGACGGGGCGGGTTTAGGTAACGGGTCAAACAGGTAGTCTTATAGTATAGGTAGGGGTGGATTGACTCGAAAACATTTTATAGGGGTGGGTCAAACTGGTAATCTTATAGTTATCGGTTGTGATAACTGTTTATAAATTTGTTATTTTTTTGTTATTGCAGCAATGTGGAGCCGATCTCCGACCAGTTTGTCATGGTGAATCTTTTAGATGCTATCGTGAGCCAAGTAATGATCGTTCTGAAGGAAAAGAGTATTCCATTGGTTCATGAAGTACCTAATCAAGTCAAAATGCTAGATCTTATTGGTGATCAGATTAGGCTTCAGATAATCTTATCAGATTTTTTGATCAGCATTGTGAACCATGCACCTTCACCAGATGGTTGGGTGGAAATCAAAGTGTCCCATGGCCTCAGGATGATACAGGATGGACATGAATACATTCATCTACAGTTCAGGTACCACTTTGGTGATTGTCAACCAGTTTAAATGATACAATTAAGCAGGCTATATGCGTTGAAAATGAATTCGGGTGATTTAGACTTGTTTTCCTAGCTAGTTTTTATATAAGCCAAATAGACCAATCCAGAAGTGTATGGGTCAGAATAACCACCCTTGTTTCAAGAAAATCTTAATTTTATGACCGATTTTAACCCCAGAATATGAAACAATAAGACTTGTTGTGCTTCTTTACGTGCATCTTAGTTTAAAAATAATGTCAAAACTGCCTTTTTGATTATTAATTAGAGAGATAATTTGCTTTCAAGTAATAAACATCAAGTCATAGATCCTGTTTACCCTGAAATCTTTCGTTTTACACATCAACTGGTTAAAAGGTAGCTAAAGAAAGTAGTCAAATATATTTTTGTAACGCGTAAAACCTTTTATATTATTCTTCTTCAAAAATCATCTACTACCAATAGGTTAATGTAGTTTAACATGTTATTTCAACCCACAAGACCCACCCATTTAGCACTCCTCATTAACTTTTTCGTCCCTGCAGAATGACTCACCCGAGCCCAGGGTTACCTGCAGGTATAATCAGACATGTATGAAGAAAGAAAAGATCACTGTACCCCCGGAAGGACTTGCACTCAATCTTTCTAGAAAACTTCTTCATATCATGAAAGGCCAAGTCCATTATGTTAGAGATGACGGCAAGTGTTGTTTTGTCATTGACATACAACTTAAAACCAGGAATTAAAGATTTGAAGACGAGTTTTCAGCTGCTTTATGTGAACAATTGGGAACTTAAGTTTGTGTATATATAGAGAGAGACTTTTAATTTTCACTTTAGCTTTCACAATGTTGATAGATCAGTTTTGTGTCAATGGTACTTGAGTTTGTATGTATGGAGGCTTTTAATTTTCACTCCAGCTTTCACCATGCTGGAGTTCAGTTTTGTGAATCTAGACATAAACCCCCTTTGCGTAGAGACCAGAGGGGCCACATTGTATGCGCTACTTAGTCTCACCCTACATTTTATGCCAGAAGGTCGTTTCCACTGATCTACTAAACTCTATTGTTAAAATCTATAATAAAAAATTGATATAATCACCATCTTTGTTATCTCTGCTTCTTTGCACATCTTTCTCTGACATCTTTGCACATCCTTTTCAGATGTAGGAATCAAAAGGAATATCATTCAAGATTACTTTGTTAACTTTAGGAATCAAAAAATGCGTCAACACTTTCTTTCAGTCAAAAATACACCATCGAGACGCAAAATTACTTACAAGGCAACTGCAATTTTCAAAATTTTAGTGCTACAAGGAAAGCCTTTACTGCATTTGCAGGCTTGCAGCATCAGATATCAATTATCACACAATGAAAACGTTCCAAGCCATCACCATAAGAATCTGATTTGACCAAAAAGGTCAAAATCCAACTCTTTAACCTGTTGCATATGGGATCATGGGACCACTATTTTCTAAAAGGGAAACACAATCAGCAAATAAAACATTAACACTGATGGAATTTATAATACATATTTTAATACATCAGGTACATGTCATTACAGCAAAATGATAACAGTTACAAATATAAAGGGGACTTTCTACAAGAAACAGATGTTCCTCTAAAACATGAAAAACCTGCTCACGACAACTAGAAATAGTGGAGCAAAACACAAGAAAAACTTAATAATTAAAAAAGCTCCCAAGTTCAGTTCCCATTAGTTTTTAGTCGATAACTAAATAAAAAACACATGAAAAGTCAGATCTACCCCCCAACACGCGCTATACAGTCAGCCACAAAACACATAAACTTGTGTCCAGGAAATTATCGTCATCATTAAAAGCCCGAATAAAACAGGAAAACCGTTTCCAAAATGAAGAGGTGAATGAACAGAAGATTTGACCGATTTACATATTAAATGGCAATCCCCGCCTGTACATTACTATCATTCACCTCTTTCAAACGACTTTTGATCATTGAATTTCTTTGTTTTTTAACTCGAAAACCCACACCCTCGTTTCCTTTTTAATGAGATTCTCTTAGTACTCTATACATGGTATGTACTGATGGAAGTCAACAGTCTTTGGTAAATATTATTATTTTAAACAGTTTAGCAAGACTGCTGGCTTCACCTGCTGTCAGCTTCGCTCAGTTGCACCGGGAGCTGCACCATCTTTTGGAGGGCTACCAGACGAGTCACCTGAGTCTGAACCATTTGACCGATGCATTTGAATATTCAAAACATTTGATGACAAAGGTTCCTGTAAGATGGCAAGGATATATATAAGTAATTTAATCTTCATTTTTCATGTTGGCCTTGATTAAAGCAAAGCTTGGGCACCGCTTGGCTCTATGTGTGGGGCGGCTGGTTGGGTACCAGTTCAAAAAGGATTCGCTTCAGAAAGGGGTATATTTAGCAAAGGTCAGGATAGGTTGCATTGACCCAAAAACACCTTTTATCTATTTAGTTTTTAACAAATAACTAATCCATTAGGTATGGTTGCAAAAAACAATATCGTTACAGCAGAACAATCTAATCACTGAATGAAGCGATTTAAGAGGTCGTATGCGTTGAAAATACACCATTTTTCATATCCTTTCTTAGCAAAACTTTTTATTTGACCAGTTTGAGATAAACAAAAAAACACAACCATTCATGTAAACTGTTTTAAATAAGCATTTCACCTGATCAATAACCTCTGAGCCCTCAGAATGGAAAAGAATAGGACGGCATCGTTTATCTTCATTCATCAAGCTAGAGTTCTGAAAGTGAGTCACAAGTGCCATCTTTCCTTGAATTCTTGCGTATGCCAAGGAAGCAACTTTTTCACTGTTAAATTTCTCCCATTTTTTCCCATTGAATGCCTACACAACAGTTACAAATAGATATTATAAGTTTGTAACTATATTTAAGACCCTGTCGAAATTTAAAAGGTCAAATATGGTCAACCGTAAGGTGGAACATACCTGGTAAAATGGGATTATGTGAGTTGGAGAAAGCATGTTGATAAACGCATAGCCGACATTGCATTTGTTCTACAGCAAATGTTGAGAATTCGTCATGTTTACCAAACTAAAGCATAAAGGGGGGAGTGTATCACATAGAAAGAAATTCTTAACAAAAATAATACCTTAAAATCGATTGGCAAGTACAGAAAATCATAAGTTCCACTATGATTTTCATCAATTGCAGCAAGCAGCATCTTTGAAGTATACCTGGAGTACCAAAGGTACAGTCAAAATGAAATCATTTAGTGTAAAAAACAATGAAGTTCAGATCTTTATGTGCCAATCAAATTGTAAAGTTTAAGAGTGTTCATAAAGCGATGAAACTGGCCGAATGAAGCAAATCGGCTGGTTCAGCAGGTTTGAGATTTCTATATGGTGCATAGTTTACAGTTGAAAAACCAGGTTTAAGTGTTTAATGATTAGACCAACGTTGTGCAACTTTTTGAAGCAGTCAGTAACATTTATTATCTATATATCTTTTCATTTATGGAATATGCATAATGTATATGTACAAAATCCATGAACCACTTTCATTTTTTTAATATAACCTGTTTTGGGAAATTTAAACTGTTTAAAGAGCTAAACTAAACCATTTTGACCAATTTGGCTGGTCCAGCCTACCCAACCTACCCCATCGGATTAGCAGTTTGGCCCATAATTATCGTTAAAACAAAATGGTTAACACCCCTAGCAATCTGTATGTGCCAAGATAAAATCTGTCTTACTTATTAGGAATGTTTTTAATCATCAAAGTTGTTCGAGTATCTTCTCCGCTTGTGATTTTATCAAGATCAAGCTGAAACTGCTTCTTGCTATCAGTTTGATTTCCATTTTGGTCAGCACGCCGGTTCCGTCCACGCTCACTCATACTCTCTGCAATTGTTGCTCCGAGCCCTGCGTAAGGCCCACCACCAAGAAACATAGAACTTACCCTGGGAGAAGACATGGCACTGAAACTTGGAGAACCATTTCCAACAGACCCACGAGAACCTAAAAAGCCTCTATCAATATGACCTATACCTACACCCCCATAAGCAGGTGAGCTCATGAACAATGTTTCAGGAGACTCGTGATAATGACCAAAGTGCCCTTCAAACGGAATCCCCGATGGAGCAGATCCAACATGATGATGTTGATGAAGCAAAGATCCATGACGCCCTGTGATTGGAAACCCATGGGTAATACCAGGTGGACCCTTGGATGTCGTAAATGGATGACCCATGGATGGTGTTCTAAAACCATGGCTAGGTCCTTTGGGCTGGTCTGTTAATATACTGGGACTGGGATTGGGACTACCCCACAAAAACTGTGGACCAGAGAGAGTTTCAATTCCTGAAGCAGTTGAGCTCGAACCACCAAAAGAGGACAGTGGCTCATTTAATTGACTCAATATGGAGTCTGGAAGTGAATGAGACTGTTGAAATGAGGTACTTTGGTCAAGATGGTTACGGTTAGTCCTTCCATGGTCCTTACCAATTGGTGCTATCCTGGCTGGTTGAGGGTGCAAGATTGAAGCCAGACCAGGTAAACCATTGCCAAGAGAGGGGCTCACTGAGCCGAGGACTGGTGACTTGCTTACACTTTGCAGAGGACTGTGTTCAATTGGGCTGCCAAACTGTGGCCAGATACCTGCTAAATGAAGTACATTGAATATTTTGTAATGTCAACTAAAAACATACTTTTTTATCAGAGAACACGACTTAAGAACAAAAGTTGGTCTCACCTGGAGGAGAGCTGGCAATCGAAGGGCCCACTTGAAGTCGAAAACTTCGAGTGTCATCTTGGTCAAACTCTTGAGTTAATTGTAACATCAGGCTAAAATAAAAAAGGCAGAAAAAAACATTATGATCAATGATCATCAAACACAATATAATAATTGCAAGATACAGACAAATAAAGAAACAATATCCGCATGATTCAACAATTTGGGATAACGCAAATAAAAGAAATGCCAACTAAATACAAAACTAGGTCTGCTTTCGAGAAATCTGTTTATCCCAATGACGCTCAATTCAACCCCAACTCGTAAATCAAATCACCCAATTATGCTGGACTTCTTCTGATCCTTGTGTATAAAGTTGCTTCACTACAAAATAATATGTTACCTATTTGAATTATTGAAGTGCTATTTGAACTATCGTGGTGATATACCAATGTTGCCTATTTTACAGATTAACCTTAAATAATGTGAGTCCGACAGACACTTGTCTAGGACTCTTATTGATAGTTCCTTTGAAATTCATAGAATGCAACAATGAAGGCAGGCACCAACTATAATTGATGAAACCAGGAGGATCTGTCAATTCTTATAAAAATCCTACTGCTCGTTACTCCTAAAGCATCAAGCAATAAATCACCTTTCATTATGTGATCATCCAGTTGTTTTTCACTCTTGATTTTATGATCAAACAAAAGTAACCAAATTTTTTGTAAGTCGTGTACAGCAGTAACAAAACCAACCAAAACACGTTAAAGTTCCTATATCCAACATCTCCCAATTTTAGAAGAAAGTAACACTACTCATACAGAAAAATACATATGAACAATTTTGGGCAAATCTGTTAGGAATTTATCAAAATTTAACCATCAAGAATCTTGTAATATAAAAAGGTGGAAAACATGTATGAAAGGACATTGGAAATGATACATTAAGGGCACCTTTTTGCTTATTTTATTTAGCAACAAAAATGTGTATACTTACTTTCGCCGGGCTCCACCAGGGCGACTAGGTTCAAGTTTTATGCGTTTCCCAGCTATGTCACTCCTGTTTAGAGATCTAAGGGCTGCTTCTGCAGCTCTAACATCATAATACTCAATGAACTTATGGTGTCGTTTATGTGGTGTCTCCCTTATCTGTTATAGTGCAAAAAGATCCCACAAAATTAAAGTTTTTTTTACAGGTTACCACATAATAGAATAAAAATGCATAAAAAATATATATAACAAAAAAACAACAGCTTTCACAAGACCAGGCATTTAAATGAAAGAAACGACTAGTATATGCTTCTTATCACCTATAGAATTTTTACAATTTGTACAAAATCCCTTTCTTAGCAGAATCTATTGTTTTAGCATGTCTATAGTATAGACGGTTCAAACAAATAATCATCCTTCTAGCATCAGAAGGGCATTGGAGAGAGAAGGAAATTACCTCTTTAACTTCACCATATGCCCCAAAGATTTGAAGAAGATCTTCACATGAAACTGAAGGATCCAGATTAAAAACAACCAAAGTTCCTTGATTTATGTCTTTGTCTGACGGGTTATCCTAATACACACGAAAAACAGATGAAAAGATGGATTACGTCAACTTCTATGATGAAGAGAAAGGAAAAGAAATAATAAAAAACATATAAACCTTTGGAATCGAGTAGTGAATGTCTAGCTTCCTTCTTCGTAATGGCTTGTTCTGTAAAGCGCGCATAGCTGTTCGAGCAGCACGGATGTCATAATAAGATATCATTACAAAGCCCCTGTGTTTACATGCTGTGTATAGTGTTCTAATATCACCGTATTGCTACAAGGTAAACAAAATAATGTGGGTAAATAAACATCAAATCACAAGAACTACAAAGAAAGGGGGGGAAAATCAGAAAGCCACATGGTGTTTCAATAGTACGAAAATAAAAATCTTAAAAATTCTAGGAAATCAGAATCTTTTCAGATAGCTCAATAAATGCACCCACTTTTGTGTCTCATTAAACTTCTATAATTTCTTCACCTAGCATCTGCCTAACACGTGTAAAATGCTATAAATAATGTTAGTTAAATTTCCTAACCAACAATATCTAGCTTTCGATGCAGACAAATTATACTTCTATAACATGCACAATCAAACACTATAAATTGAATGGAGCATTTCCATCCGAAGCACATGGTCAGTTTTTTAATCAATGTTTTCGGTTTCTCCATATTAAATTGCAAATAACGCAATAGGCTAAAAGTTGACTTTTCAAACAAACGATATGTTGCCTTTTGTTGCAGATAAATGATACAAAAATAAACAATAAAGTTTGCAAATGAGCAATTGCGTACACAGAACGTCAAAACTATTCCCACTATTTTCCTGCAATCATGCTTTTTAGTTAACTATAGTTGCTAACATATTTACAAGAGTGACCTATGCCCCACAAAAAGCCAAATCAAATAGTTAAAAAGTTATGGCTATACTATAGAGATATGTCAAGATCTACCCAAGGGTGATGTGTTACCTGTATTTTTGTCTAAAAAACATAAAAGGCCCCAATTATACTATAATTGAACAGCAAAAATTACAATAATGATAAGCCAACAAGATAGGACTAAAATTAAGTAATTAGCTACCTCAAACAAAGTTCTGAGTTCTGAATCCTCAACATTACTGTTAATATTACGCACAAACAAAGTCCTTGAAGGATGCTCTCCATATGGGTGTTCTCCAGCAACCGTCCCGGCACCATTTGTGATATTGTAGTGGGCCAGCCCGTTGCAGATCACCCCATCACCCAAACTCACCTTTGATATACCCAAATTCAAGTTATCCATATCAGATTCAAGTTCCATACCACCTCCACTTCCAAAAAGATCATATTCTTCCAACTCCTCTGCACGGTTGGTGATAGCATTAAGGTCAATACCGTCGATTACACCAGCTAAAAGCTCGTCTTCATCAGGTAACAAGTTTCCAATTGCATGCTCTGTAATATTTTCTAGCAAATCATTGCCTTCTAAGGGTTGAAAATCATTTTCTGCAGTATTAGGTATCACTGAATTTCAAGTAAATAAAATTGTAATTTTAGCAATGATTATAAAATTATGCTGACTAGTTAACAAAGGTTAGGAAAACTTCATTTGAAGCGGGTAAAACATACGCTTCTCATGGGGCAAAACTGGTAATGAACTTGAGAAAAGGGTGGTATCACTTGAGGAATCATTATAATTATCAGATCTGGTTAGCATGTCCTTTGTCCCACTTCCAACGGCTTTCGAATAATTCATTGATGTCAGTTTTGAGGGACCTGCCATAAAAATAATGTTTTACAACAAGTCTATAATTATTGCAACATAAGTAAAAAGATAGTTAAGAGGAAATTTAAAACCTACCAAAAGGAAAATGCTGTGAAGAATGTTGCATTGTAAAACACTTCTGTCATAAAAGGAAGTTGAAGTTAAAGCATCAGTCTATGCCAACAATCAAACAACCTAAGCTTTCTAATAAACATAACTAGTAGTCTAAATCTAATTTGATTACTGCAACTTCAATAAATAGTTTCAGATTTTTTGAGTAAAATAAATTTTAATTTTAATTTTCAGATGCATATTGCCTGATCTGATTAACTATGCAAGCATCAATACTCAGTTTCAAATAGCACACTGAAACAAGCCCTAACTAATAACGATCATCAGCCACAACAAGGTATACAATGCTTACACACGCAATAATCTGCAAAATGTTTGCATATATATATAAACAAAAGGAATAAAACTTATAAAGATAATGAAAAAGTAGTGTAAAACTGATCTCTAAATCCCCATTAATAACCACTAATTGCTCGAATTCATAACAAAATCACACCCAATTGTACGATCCACAACCCCAATAAGGAATCAGCAATCTACACACCGATCACGACATGCAAAGCAATTAAACCTCAAATTCCACAACAACAAACAAAAAATCTACTAATTCCAACTAAACCCCCAATTCTCCACCCAAGAAACCACAAACCCCATCACAAAAAACGAAACCCTAGAAACAGTATCGAGAAAAACAAACGGGGTTTACGAATTTACACAGAGAACACGTGCTTTTCGTGTGTGTGTGTGTGTGAGAGAGAAAGGGGGGAAACAAAAGGGTACCTGAAAAAGGTCAAACTAAAAAGAGAAGCGTAAGAAGAGAGTAAAGGGTGTCTGAAGAAGATGAAAAAGATTCAAAATCGCATGTGAATCTGCAACATATTCAACAAAATCATCACCATCATCGTCTTCATGATCGATCACAAAGATAAAGCCTTTTGCTTTTTATATAAAGAAATAGTAGAGACGTGAGGGAGAGAAGTGTGTGTGTGTGTGTTTGTGTGTGTGTGTTTGTGTGTGTGTGTTTGTGTGTGTGTTTGTGTGTGTGTGTTTGTGTGTGTGTTTTTGTGTGTGTGAATGTGTTTGTTCTTGTTTTCTCTCTCTAGAAAGAAATGAGAAACAACATCAAAACACGTACGGAATCTATAGATACAAGTGTGGTGTATCTATATGTAGAGAGAGAAAGTTGTGATTGGAGGAAGAAGTGAAGAAGAAAACACAGGGAATGATTGAGAGAAAGATAAGATTGTTTAAACTCTATTTAAATGTGTTTTGGTGTCCGTGGTTGAAATTACTATTATACCCTCGGGTATTAATGTTATTACCATGTTCATGTTAATTTTCGGAATTGTTAAGGAGGATTAATTTAATTTATTTTATTTATTTTATTTAACGTTTAATATGTGAAAGGGAAGATTTTGTTAATTAAGTGTCTTTAATGAAAGATACTGTTTGTTTCAAAAGATATTGAATATTTAAATGTTCTTTTAAAACAACTCATAATGTAATTAATATCTCGTAAATTTCTAATGTTTGGTTGTTATACATCTTTTGAAAATATATGTAATACTCGAGTATTCCTGAGACGATGTACTCAATTATTTATAATGATTTTGACGTTCAAACAGAAAACTCTAAAATTGTTAAAATAACTCCACTAAGTAGTATTTGAACATGATACTTAAAAGCTTCTAAGCCTAAATCATCACCATTATTTTGTTGGACAAAAGCACAAACTATTTAAACGATATGTTATCAAAATTCCTAGGGCATTTTTCAGGGCCATTTCACATACCAAGTTGTCGTTGCCATTACACTTATTTTTGATTTAAGGGTGTTGGTGACGGTCGAGAGCAATTAAATTATTGTATCTTGGTTACATAATTATTATTAATCATCAACCAAACTTCTTTCACTGTTTTTTTTAATCATTTATTAAGAAAAAAATCATATTTATATATCAATCCCATAACAAAAATCTTATTGTTACTAAAATTCTAACCAATCTCATAACATATATAGCTTTATGTCTAGATACTAGTTGTATAGAAGTAAATATATATAAAATAAAATAAAAAAACCCGATGTAAAATATATAGAAGTCTATGGTTGGGATAAATATTATATAATAAAATAAGGGCTTTTTAAATAGACAACCCAAAATTTCTATACGCGTCCCAAAGCCTCATACGTGTCGTATAGAGGGGGGTCGTATAAGGCTGTATGTGTCGTATGGGGCTATATGTGTCGTATAGGGGGGTCATATAGGGCTATATGGGTCGTATAGTTTTCCGACAGTCCCCCTGAATTTTTCTTCGTAGTCAGTGTCGAAATTCGCTATACGCGTCGTATAGCCCTGTATGTGTCGTATAGGGGGGTCGTATAGGGCTATATGAGGCGTATAGCTCTCTGACACCCCCCTGAATTTTCCTCGTTTTTAGTATATTCGACCTTATACGCCGCGTATGGACCCATACGCGGCGTATAGGTGGGTGTCGAATATTAAGTGGGGTGTCTCTTTATTAAGACCCTAAAACAATCCAACAAATGATGGTTCATGTCTTCAGTTATGAATAGTTCTTTATCCTGATAATTATTTATTTAAATAATACTAATTGCCAATCTTTTTATGTATGTTAGGTTGTACGTTGATGCTATTTAAGTTGTACACTAATGAAATTTTTAACTATCAAAACTTGTTTAAATTAGTCTACATTTTCAAAAGTAATAAGGTTTTGATATTAGTAACTTTTGATTGTACCATTTCATTATTGTTTTAACATAAACAATTCAAATGGATTAGATTTACATATTTTTTGCTTGAATACGACAATGTGTATAATACTAATTACCAACATATTCTTGTATTATGGGTTTCACCTAAACTTTGATGGATTATACATTTTTTTTCTTATTTTTAACCCCAATACCTTTATATAATTTACATTTTAACTCTTACAAATTTTCACTTTCAACTTTAGTTTCCTATACTTTTCATATTTTACAAGTTTTCCGTTTTACCTTTCGGTTTAAATTTCACGAGTTAACACGCCGCGTCACAACGTGTGTGTAGTTCAATGTTTTTACGCCTATTTCTTCTCCGTTTAACATCTCTGTCGCAACACGCGTTAGATCGACTTAATTATTGTTTTAACGTTTTTTTTTGTTTTAATTTTTAATACAAGTTTATCTGATGCTGGTGGTAATTTGTGTTGCCTGGCATACGCCTGCCGTAACGTAAAAGTCTTAATACTAGCTATATTATATTGGTTAGTCTCATACGAAAAATATGTTACAAATGGAGTGATAATTGTAAAAAAAATCGCACAAGAGATATATTCATACGAGGTAAAACAAAACTCTATTTATATACCTATCTTATGTCTGCATTATCAAGGGCCGATTGCTCGGGAGCACGTTTTTTAAAATTTTATATATTATATATAATAAAACAATGTATTAGAGAGCATTGACTATGAAGACTTGGTTGAGAATTTTGTTTTCCAAAACATTAAGAGAGCCTCCTAGTTTTAATTTTATTACAATACTTTCGTTTTGATTATTGTTATGACACTTATCGTCGTATTATAAATTCTTAATATACAAATCATTTGGTTTATATTTTTCTATACGTCATATTATTTGGGCATGTTTTGTTCTCCTTTGAACCAAAGATCTCTTGAGAATTCTCGAGGTCGAACTGTAAGTTATCTATCTATATATATTGATATATATATTGTGTTATTACATGTAATAAATGCAAATAAATTTGATTTTGTATTATCATCACTGCTTTCATGTGTCACTCGTTTCTTGTTCTTTTATTTTTTTTAATTCATTTATCTAATACCTAACACGTTATTTATTCTTATCTTTAGCTTGTATTTGAAATTTGAAATCTATTTAATTTTTATATATTCTTTGAATTTTTTATGTATAAAATATACGAGGTATATGACGGGGATTTAATCTTGATTAAATAAATGTGATGGTTATTGTTATTAGTTTTGTTGATTGTTTAATTGAGTATGTTTTAAACCAAGAGTGAGATTTTTTTTATTTGATTTTTAATAGCGCTTAAGTTAGATTATAATTAGTACAAGTTTAATATATAGAGAGTTAAGAGTTTTTTGTATGTGGTATTTTAGAACTATATAAGAGTGATGAAATTGTGATTTAATCACAAACAATCATGTTTTATCGTGTGTTGATCGATCTAGTTTTCTAGCATATTAACCTAAAATAACTTATAGTTGTTTTGTGGATAAACATTACTCGAAAGGGATACGAAATCTAAAGATGTTGTGTTTACTTTAGTTTATAAGTAGTTATTGTAAAATATTTCACATCAATCCGTTGTTGGCGGATTTGACTTGAACTAAACTTAAATGAAGCTGATGGTTTTGTGGTTGACTTCAATCTGAGCGTGCGATTTAGTTGAATCAATTTATATTTTATAACATTTAATTTATCTTTTTTACTCCACTGTGGACTTGTACATTGTTCGACATGTAGCATTTAATAACATATAAATGTGTAATTAATGTTTACATTCCACTGTTTTTTTTGAACTGCGACCATTCTTCGGATGATATGCGTTATTTTAATCAGGTCCATCTATCCATGTTCAAGTCGGGACTGTAACCCCAATCTCCTCGGGATGAAACCCATTGCTGGAAATATGACGACCCTAAAAATAAGGTTAGGCAAAAATTAATCTATTAACGAATTCACTTATATGTTTGACTAACCCTATATATATTATGTGTGTTTATGTGTATATATATGTTGCACGTATGCATGGTTGCATGCATGCACAAATTTTTACGTATGCATGTATCTATATTCATAAGTTTTAGATACCAAACACGATATGATCAAATGTTACAACTTTGTACCATCAAATCATTCATCAAATGATACAAAAACACAACCCAACCAAACACCACAATACAAAGAAACTTACATCAAAACAAAACTAAGTAAACTTTATACACCCAAATCTCAAACCTAAGCACCATTTAGGATTAGGTCTCAATTCATTAGCACCATAAACTACCCGATTAACAATCTAAGACATTGGTTAACCTTGTAATGATTACATGATGACTCAATGGCTCCTTTGTTCGACACCTAGCAACACTTAGACACCACACTTGCTTCATTGCATGACACATATTGAACCTAAGACTAGCTTACTCATCCAAGCTAATAGAGGCTTCATGATTAGTGACATTAATGGCATTGGCCGAGACTCCCATAAGACCACCCATCAGCCATTGCACAAACCACACACACCATTCAAACTAACATCACTCTCGGTTATCCTTCAAAACTCTCGGACATCCCATACCCGAAGATCACCATCACCACAGCATCTCAATTCTCTTGGTCACCATCTTTTCAATCAAATACCATCCTCATCCCCACACACGGTCACTACCATTTCTTATTTCTAAGTTCTCGGTTGCAAGGTAAACAAGGCTTTGAAGTTCAAGTTCATCTCAATCGACCCATCAAAGAAGAAAAAAGCTACCAACATCTTCTTTTCATCCTCTCCTTCTGTCAAAATCAAGGTTTCATTTCTTAAATCATAACTAATTAAGATTACAAAGGCTACATATGTGTTTAAATAAACACAAATGACTAACCCTTATGATTTAACATTCAAAGATCTTCATGAATCTTACAAATACATCAAACCTATTTAAAAATCAGTAATGAAGGTTTTATAAGTCTAAAATAAAGATAACCAAAGGTTATATAAAAGAAATTATCAATTAAGGGTTAAAAATTTATGTGCAACTTGTTAAATTCAGCTTATTATGTAATTGACTATGATTGTGGGAACAAACATTGAAAATATATTTAGCATATTAAGAAATATAGTTCTGCAAATTTTGATGCCATTCTATAAGTAAAATAAATTATATAAATTATTTAAATATTTAAAAGAAAAATTTATGCCGGAAGAACTGAACCTGTAAAACAGTTGAGAAAATTATATGTTGACTCTTATGATTTGTGAGATTTACAGAAAAAGTTTCGTGACCTAATTCAAAGTTATGAATGAGTTATGAATTTTGAAATTTTCTGTCATATGAAAATCGGGAAAAATACTTTAACCTTGAGATAAATTATGAGAAAATAAAAAAAAATATAAGAATTTGAATAGAACATCCTGTATGAAAATAGAAATTTTTGGGCATATTTTAATATTTTTACTAAATATTAGTAAAATGATAAAAATCATAAAAATTGACTCTGCCATGATTTGGAATTTGGGAAAAATTTTAGAATTTATAAACATTGTGTCAAATATTCTGATCAAATTTGAGAATATTTAGAAACCCGAAGCTATTTTTAACAATTTATTTGAATATTCCAAAAATTATAGGAAATAAACTGTAATTAATTAAAATATGAAATATGAGTATGTTATGCCTGATTTTCTTACCCATTTATTGTAACAATTTTATGATATATAAGGTGCTAAAAATTTTAAAGAAAATATTTATATTTTATAAACTATGAATATTTTGTTTATAGGTGATTTCTTGGAATAAATGTGAGATTCATAGCCCCGTTTTGATTTTTATAAACTTTTGGGGGAAAAAGCATACTATTGATTTTATGATTGATGCAATTTTTGAGTTATACTGCCATTTATGTTACAACCATTAATTCGGATGTGAAACCGTTGGATAATATAGGTAGCGCTACTTAGGAAAATTATTTCCTGCACCAACAGGATGAGTGTTGTAATGCTATATTATCTGATTTATGAATTATGTTATGATAGTATGGATGATCTGATTATTAAGTAAGGTTTGATTGTATATGATGCATAAATAATATTTTGTTTAAGATAAACCCGTGAACTTACCAACTTTATGTTGACTATTTTGAGTATGCTTTTTCAGGAAAATTACCATGAGTAACAACATTATGTTTTCATTAGATGTTTACAATGGTTGGGGAGAAGTCATGGGAAAAGTTTGTGTTAATCTAACTGTTAATATGTATGATCTCAGCATATCGGTGGACGCGCACTTTCATCGTTACTAAAGATGTAGCAGTTAGATAATATGTTTGTAATAGGATTATATTAGATCAAATTTTGACTGTTATGATTTTATGTAATCCTAACTTTAATATTATCTTATGAATTAAGTTATGTATATTTGTTCTGCTGTGCTATCTGATAAGCTCTGTGAATCAATGAGTTCTGTACAAACGAGTCACACTCAAATAATCATCTCACGTTTCCGCCGGGATGTGACAGGAAAAACTCTCCTGCTCAGCTCTAAACGTATTGCTCAAAACGATACTTGAACCCATGACCTTCCATGTATTTACATGTCACGGGTATCTTGTTTTAACCGGTTGGGCAAAGGATAATTGGTTTACATTCGACTAACTTGCTACCGAAATGATTAGTGTAACCATGATACAATTTTATTATTGCAATATATGGATGATGAAAATGCACATATATTGTCTTAAAAAATAACAATTGATAATTTGATTTCAAATACTTCGTAATCTTGTGTTTTTGAACGAATTTTAATTTAATTATTGTGAATTCAGGAGTCCATCCCAATATTGTGTTTGTGTTTTTCTTTTTAGTATTTTTGCTCAAAGGCTGCGAGTATGCATATTACTTTCATTAAATTTTTAACAAAATGTTAATTTTAATTAATATTCATCTAATGAGTAGTTTTTTTTTATTTTTAATATTCTAGAGACGTTGAAGCATATTCGTTCCTTATTTGGTTTCTATAATAATATAACTAAAATACAAAGTTCGTCAAATTTATTTCTAATTTTTCAAACTTCTCATATCAAACTTTCCATCTCTCTGTTTAAATAGAAAATATTATTATTTTTTCTTTCACTCGTTTGCACTTACAAATAGTATTAAAATTTTGATATAAAGATGAATAAGAGATGGGTATATTTTCGTAAAAAAATTTCAACGATAAGACATGGATATAGAAGATAGGATGCAGTGACTTGTTAGGTTATTTTGTTAAAATACAAAGATGGAGTTGGAGAATGGAGAACATAAATTCCTCTTAACCATTATCAACTCTAAATTTAAAGAAAACTATTAAAACGATGTTATCTAACTTCTACATTGTAACTCTTATCACTTTCTATATCTTATAAACTTTTAGGGGATGCTAAGATACTCTTCTATATTCGAGGAGCCGGTATTCAATATTCGTCACTCATATTTGTTTTCATATATTGTTGTGAGTGGTTGTAAGTGCAAGAAAAATAAAAATTAATTTAAAAATGCTATTTAGTTGAAATGAGATGGACACAAGGATAAAATTATGAAAATGTATATTTTTGTTAAACTATCGGATGCGATATAACCTACCATAATTGCTTTTAAATTCGTATATTTACTTTAAATAGTATTGTAATTTGCTGACTTTGGTGTTGGCTTCTAAAAAAGTAATACAAGTTAAAAATCTTTACAGTTGTAAGTTTTGTTAGAATTTAATAGTAAAAATTGATACTAAAAGTATCATCAAAGTTAATTTTACTGGTAATTAACCGCATAAAATAATAACAATATTATAAATTGTAATAAATAATTATGATGCTAAAATAAAAGGTTGAAGATTAAAACTACCAAAGGTGTGTTTTATAACTATTTTGAATAATTGCTCAAGAGAAAACACACATTATAACATTTGTGTTGTCATAAAAAAAACTTAAAAAGAAAGGTATATTATTTTTAATCATAAAAGCATCATGAATTAACTACACAAATTAACATATATGTGTATTATACATGTAGAGGGTAAATAAGGAAATACGAGAGAATAATTTTACCTTAGGCAAGTTATCAAACACGTGATGTACTTGACAACATATGATCATCATCAGCAGAGGTGTCAGAATTTCAAATTATTACCAAAATAAATAAAAAAAAGAAAGTGTGTTATTAGATATGAAGGAAAGTTTATCCGAATATATAATTCAATGAATATAAAAGGAGATTATACAACCACGTTTTCAAATTTCAACCGTAGACCTACAATTAAATTACGTAAAGGATAATTTAAAAATGAGACTGGCCCGTGTTCGTTTTTTTAATCGAACAAACGAAAAACACAAACAACTTAAGCTAAATCTTTTTGCTAGTATTCGGTCGTTAAAAATATTTATGTTTATTTATGTTTGTTTGTTAATACTACAAAACAAATGTACGAACATAAGCTAATATAAAATGAAGGAACGTAAATAAACATAAATGAACAAAAAATGGATGTGATATTGTTCGTTTGATCATTTGTTAGTTGATAGCTAAACTTTGGTTTTAACTGTCCTAAGATAACCTAGCAGCAAGATACCTGAATGGTCTCCTAAGGAATCTACAAATTTGATATTTATCATTTACAAGTTTGATATTTATCGTTACATAAGATACTATTATTAGTTGACAAAATAGACGAGTTAATTGGGATGATATCTGAATAATAAATCTTACATAAATTCCATATATGTCATGTAAAGGAATGATACCAAGTCATGATGAACGTCTAACAACAAATATTGTTACATGTTTTAGACATGCTAGAATTGAAAATAGAGAATAATTTTAAAACTAATCAAGTTCGGTTGAGGAAATTTCAGGACGTATGTTATCATCTAACATATCTTCACTGATGTAGCAAAAAGAAGAGTTATGAATTCTCTATAAGGAAACATATATTGATGTATAAATAACTAAATAAGGGCTGAATATCACTATATACATGATATATAATATATAATTAACGTGATTGATAAGTTTCGTCTTTCAATTGTAACTACTATGAATGAACAATAGCTTTTATTTGGATCGTTTAAGTCGAGAGTTTATTGTAAGATAACACTTTGAATATATTTAGGAACAACTAATTTAAATTCTATATTAAATGGGCATTTACATATTTCATCTTCAAAAAATTATTAATTACATATTTACCCAAATCAAAATTTCAATTACATATTGCTTATTTATAAAACATATATATTACATTTATCTAATTCATTAAAATTATTAATTGAATGATTATTTTACTTACATTTTCACTAACGTATTTTTACACATTTTACTTATTAAGACTATCAGTTACATATTTCTAAAAGTCCGAGTCTTCTATATAAATAGAAATAATAAAATTGTATCTCCTTTAAAAGTTCATTACAAAACAACAATAACCGATAATCAAATTTATATCTCCAAATACGAAACATAATAATAATAAAACATCAATATGTCAAAATGTCTTTAGTAAAAACAAGATAAAATGATCATTTAATAGGTTAATTTTAATAAAATAGATAAATACGTGATATATATGTTTCTCAGGAAGGGAAAATACGTAATTAACTTTTAACTATAAGAAAATATGTTATTTACGGTTTTAAGAATAAAAAATATATAAAAATCCATATATTAAATATCAAAGGTGGAAACTTTTGTTATAAAGTTTATAAGTGAAACTCCTTTTTCGTTCCAATGGGAGCTTGTCAAAAGTGTGCAAACACGAAGTGATAGATCACATAACTATGAACGTTTGTGACAACACATTATCAACATATAAGTAGATATTGAAGTGTGTTTCAGTTTAATCATGAAATCAGATTTATGAATTTGTATTATTACTAAACATAATCTTCATGTTTTATTTAGTTAATATACATCAACTAAATCTCTATTAATACTCATAACTGTACATTTTTGTCACACCCTCAAATTCCACAAACGGGGTAATACCGTTAGAAGCGGGACATACCAGGATCTTAGCCATTAGTTACACCAAATGACGCAACAATTACAGAACAAAATTTTCAAATTAAATAAAATTTCTTAAAATCAGAACTAAATACGAAACATGAAAATAAGTGCGGAAGCGTATAAACCATAATTTAAACGGCGCAAACACGAGCAAAACAAATAAATATAATTTATAGAAAAATGTAGATTGTTCATTTGACTCTACGATGATGAATGCAATGCAAGATGCTCCTATTCGTGCGCAGCTTAAGAACCTGAAAGAAACATGCTAAAGTGTCAACACAATGTTGGTGAGTTCACAGGTTTATCAGAAAACAGTAAGTAAAAGTAATGAAATCCAGATTAAGTAATCAAAGCATATGAGTAGGTAGCTAGCCTACAACAAGTCACTATGTGCATGAATTTCGCGACCGAGCTGACAGTAATAATATAATGAATGCCCCGACTATGGATACCAGACCACAACACTGTAAAACAAGCTAACCATTCACCCGTTTGACCTCCAGTCAAGCTAGCGCGAATAGCCCAGATGGGGTTTGTCAAACCCAGTAGATCTACTAACAATCACCTCGCTAATTCCATATTAACGGTCCGAAGAGACGTAGTGGTATCACAATAGTAAACCAGTATATGAAATATTACCAATCTAAGCATTGTATGTTTATAAAAAAACAACATGTTTCTCTCCCCCAAAAAGAGAGTATGATATGAAAGTGGGGCTGAGAACTCACCTTGGATGCACAACAAAATAGTAACGCAACACTAAAGCTTAGGTTTCCAAATAACCTAAATTAATATTAATTTACACTATTAATATGAATTGTTAAATACAAAATACAAGGAAGGTACGGTTTTGCGTTTTATGACTCGGTTCGGTTGCCGACGGTTTTCAAAATGATATATATAACCCACCTACTATCATATAATTTACTACTTTTCATCTGACATACCCACAACATATAAGATTTACATACACACTCACACAATCTACACCAAAACCATACAACACATCAAACACATGCAGAATGCACACATGCACATCATAACACACACACCACACATAAAATTGACTAATATCAACATACACACCCACATTACATATACATGCAAGCATCCCATATAAACATGCATGGCAATATATAAATGCACCCATACAAACATTTCAGCCCACACACCACCACAGAAACACACACACACTCGCAGAAACATACACACCTTCGCAAACACACACACACACACACACATAATCGCAGAAACACATACCTACATACATACACCCAAGATATCCAGCCCATCAAGGACCTCCCGACCACCAAAGTACCCAACGAAGAAACATACGCGCATACACACAAGAGTACACCGAACCCACGGTCACGAACCCCACGTATCAATGCATACGGACTCACACATAATTATGAAAATACACATATGGTTCACATGCATACATGTATGGCAAATACGCCGGAGACTCGGTTCGAACTAACACTCAAACAAGTTAATTACCACGCATACGTACTTATACATACGTACATACACTGCCAAAACTCCAAGAACACAACACATATACAACATAGCATACACATATGAAGAACACATATGGATTTGAACATGACAACCAAAAATGAAACCGCGTGAACCGTACTTATACATGCGAGTCATCGACGATAATAATAAACCGTATAGTAAACGAACCTACGGATCGCACCTCGCGCACGTGTCGCCGCTTGAAACCGTGAGAGGAGGATGATCAACGACACTGCCGGGGAATCGCTTGCTTACAATCGATCGGTGGGGACTACCGTCGGGACTAGGAGAAGTTTAGCTAGGGTTTTAGGGAAGGTTTGTATCATTTACATTTTAAGGTTTTTTTATTAGTTTTTGTAGTTAGTTTTTAGGTTAACTTAAAGTTAATTAGTAATAATCATTATAACTATCTTCATTTAGTAAATGAAATCGAATAATCATCAGATAACAATTGGATAATGAAATGGTGTTAACCTGAAAGTACGGAGTGTCACAATTTTCATACCGAATAATTTTAACTAGCATATTTATTAATAATGAATCTTAATTTGGCAAGGAAGATGTCAATATCTCAATAGTCATTGGTGATAATTATGTGCCCTTATGTAAGCTAAAAGACAATAATGTAGCAAATATGATTATAATATAAGCATGTGAGAGCAATGTACAGTTATTTGGTTTGCTTCCTTTAGCTTTTAAGGTTAGTTGAAATAATCGTTCAAATCATTATCACATGGTCAATATCAAAATCTTTTCACCTTTTCCCGCAAGACATGATAATGATCCATTATAAGTATAATCAATTTGACAATGATAACGGATGTTTATTCTTTTTATATTAATCAAAACCTAACATATAAATTCATTAAACTGTAGTCAGTTTACCATAAAATTTACAGATTTGATATACACAACTATAATACGTGTGAAGTTGAATATACTTTAGTATAAATGATCTTCAAAATTTTCCGGTTGAAGTGTTTTATTTCTCACATCTCTTGCAACTAAAATCATGTTGTTTTATTTTAAAAGCAAACACAAACTTGTTATTATATATGATTTAATCAAATTTGAGATTTAATACATAATTAGCCAAGAGAAAAATACTTCAACAAGAAGGTGAAATGTGAATGGAATGAAAAGGCTAAGCTACCAAATAAAGTAGCTTGCAATTTTCATTAACTAATAACCAAAGCTTTAAGTTCCATATTTAGCAATATAGTAGAAGTCAAGCAAATAAAAAATAACTTTAAATAACACTAATATGATTAAAATTTAAGCAGAAATGTAATAATTTACTTTCTGATATCTAACTTTTCAATATACTTTAAAAGTAAATTGCCAAAAAGGTAATATAAGATACAAAATTTTACTAAACTTGAGCACACAACCAAAAGTTAATCCCAAAGCTATTACACATTTTAGAAACCAACCAACCATATGACTATATATGTATAGACACATTAATATAATACCCTCTTCAAAGGGCAAATCTAGTATATGTCAAGGGTAAAACGTACCGCTTGTCAATTTCTTTGATTAGGTATGCAAAAAAAAAATCTAAGGTTTGTTAGTTATTTAATGTTATTATTCACCATTTATTAACTTGGTGTTATTAACTTCTAACAACTTTTAAAAAAATACCCTCAACCACTCAAGTTCAAGACACCAAGTGGACAATTATAATCTTTTCTTTTTCTTAACTCAACCCTTTAATTTTACTAGTAAATAAACCCAATAAAAAATTAAGCCCAGTTATTTTACCCAATATAAGTAGTGTTATTGGAAATTGGCTAACAAAACTAAGCCCACTTTACTATAAAATTATACAATTTTATTTAATTTCTAATATTCTTATTGTTTATTGTTTGTGAAATATAAATACTAATGTCAAAAATGAAAACTGGTTTCATGTTGGTCCCAACTTGTATTGGACCAAACAAGTCACAAGCTGTCGACAAAAAAAGTTACTAATAATAAATTTTTGAATATATAATGAATTAAGAACCAAATCAAACCGATTTATATGTAAATCTAAGATCACACTTAACATCATCCAGTCTAGTCATCTTATACAACAAAATGTAGTAGGATCTTCATATGTCGTTAAAATCAACCATACCATTTCATTGAAGCAAATTAACGACTAAGTCGATTTGAGATTCATATTGTTTGGTTTTAAAGTATTAACATTTCAGTCAATTGTTTGATATTTGAAACAACATATAAACCGAACTTGCTTAACGTTTATATATACTTATTTTTAGAAAACTTAGATTCACGTATGCATCATGAATCACTTTATAAATTTACCACAAACACACGAGACTTACGCTTTAAAAAACAATTCAAGTTATAAAACCATCAAATCTAAATTGTTTCGACGTATCCGACCAACTTAACAACTTGGCCAATCTCACTTCTTAAAACAATTTTTTGTAAAGCCGGATCGGACATTGAACCGGTCTTCTTACTGGTTCACTGGTCGAACGGATTTAACAAATGGAAAAAAATATATGTAACATTATATATAAATGTACATAAAATTAAAATAATACCTATAAAAATTTAAATCTATTTATATGTAATATTATATATATAAATGGACATAAACTTCAACCCTATTTAATAAAAATTAAAGCTTTATTTCTATTTAATAACAACTGTAATCCGCTTTAGTAATAATGTCATACACATATCAATGCACTCGAAATTTTCTTCATTTGAATAGCAACGTAACCTTCTCCACTTGTATCATTTCTTCATTTTCGTTTTATTCAATTTTGTCTCTTATTATCTTCTTTCTCCACTCGTATCATTATTCGTTTTCACCACTTGCTTTACGACCCTTCCGCCAGTTTCGACATTTGTGCCGTCCTTTCAATTAGATGGTGTAAATCGAACCTGCTTGAAGTAAATCTGAAGAAAAAAAAACGAGAGTAAAAACGGACGTTGCTTGGTTAACACCGGCTCCAACTGGACGACCGGTTTTCCATTCCGACCGGCGACTCACTTTCGACCGACCGGTTTCATCCACACTAAACGAATCATGATAGATCGAACCGTTCACATCATTGATTCCCGATTGAACGGTCCGATCCGAGCGTGAAAAACCAGAGATAACAGCGAAACTAAACTAATAGTGATTTAAGACACTAGATAAACTATTCTAGACTAAAATAACACACACCACACCAAATTGTGTGAAAACAAAAAACTAATCTTCTTTGTTCTTCTGGTTATCAGTTATATCTATCTCAGTGCAGGGGGAAGAAGCCATTAATGGAGGGTTTTACTCTTCGATGTGCTTCAACATCTCTATCTACATCACTTCCACTGGTATATTCCCCTGTGAAACTCTTATCTCCTCTCAGAAACTCCAAATGTTTCACTCAGCGAACGCTAACTTCTACCACGAAGCTTCACACAATTCGCGTATCTTCTATGCACGCTGCTGGTAAATTCTGTATAACTGTGATTCAATTGATGTCAGGAGGTTTAGTTTGATGGTTTTGCTCGGTTTGTTATGTGTAATTTGATTGAATTATGAGGTGTTATCGATTGGTTTTGGAGATTTAGGGATTTTCGTCAGATATCGTAGAAGGATTAGGTGAATGTACTATGTAGTGATTCTAGTACGACTAAAATTGGAGGAAAGGATTTGATTAGGAATTAGGATGTATTGGTTGATTTTTTGGAGTGTTTTATCCCTCATGGATAAGTTAAGGAACTGAACCACTTGAAATCACATGATCATGTATTGTGAACTAATATATTAATAGTTGTGTGAATTCTACAAGTTATTAAAAAGATCTATGAACCTCAAGACATTAAGAGAATGATTTGATAATGTGAAAAAGACTAAGCAATTATAAGATGAAATGTTCATTTACTGGTTATATCAAAGAAGAGCACTATGGATATATCTCTATGCTTCATTAGTGACCTGTTGGAAACGGGTTGGCTTTAGATAAATTCATAGCTAGCAATTGGAAGTGGCTGTAGATCATATCACTTTTTCACAATGCTAAATGGATATTGGTTTGAATTCAGAGTCTTTAAGATTCACCTGGAATGAATATTTTCAGCTACTCAAGAGACTGTCGAAGTTGGTGAGACTGAGTCCCAGTTTGTTGAGATTGGGTACATATCTAGTGTTCATGGACTGCAAGGAGAGGTCCGGGTGAAGCCTAACACAGATTTTCCAGAACTGAGATTTTCAGAGGTACAAGTCTGATATTCCAGTTTTGTATGACTAGAACAATTTCCTTTTTATGTAATTCATACTCATTTACATTCAAATTCAGTGTCCGTATTATAAGTCAGTAAGTATGAATTATTAGAAACATTCCTTTTCTGTGGTAATCAAGCCTTTTTCTTTGGTTCACTTTAGCTATTATATGATTCTATAACTACTGCAACCTTTAGTGATTATGATGTCAGTAATTGGATGGTTTGATCACCATATTTGGCTTTTGGGTTCAAAGAAACCGTAGTTCCTGCATAAAAGGCCAAAAAACAAACTAAAATATAGAAGAACGAGCTATTCTGATAATAGTGGACCCAAAGCTTAAAAAACCGAGTATGCACAATTTGAAAATTATTTTTACTACAAAAGAAAATAATCTTTTGGTGGGTGTGAAAGTGCATACAAACTGGACCGCAAAGTTTTGCCACTAATCATGACTAGGTGGAACATACGGAAAAATGATGGAACTAAAAGCCAAGTATTGTGGTTTTTGAAATATCAATTGCTCAACCTGATATCAAAAAGTTACTTTTCACACTTAGAAATTTTAGACGGGGACTCTAGTTTTGTAATAAAGACAATATTAGTTCTTACTTTGGTTCTATCTATCTTTTTATTATGTTTCTTAGTAGATTTGTGTTGTATGTAGCCGGGAAGAAGATGGTTGAAGCAGCAGTTGTTAGGTAGAGATATAATTCAAGAAGTTGAATTGTTGGAGGGAAGAGGTCACCACGGACAAAAGAGTTGGATAGTTAAATTCAACAATGTTGACAAAGTAGAGCAGGTATGCTCACTGTAAATGTGAAGTTAAGGTATCATCATAAGAGCAAATAATGAAATTTTGTTACATTACTTGAGATTAAATAACGCAACTTACTAGAGTCGTAAGTAATGTTGACAACTGGTCATCAAACTGGTTGTTGATCATAAGTCATAACCACCAAATTTCTTCTAATTTCTGCATATCTTTAGGCTCAGCAGCTTGTCGGGTCAACTATACTTGTATTAGATGAAGATAGACCAGAGTTGGAGGAAGGTGATTTCTATGCCCGTGATCTTGTTGGCATGAGGGTTATACATAAGGTATTTGTTTTATGAGTCTATCATCTGCTGTTTATTCTACGATTCAAATTGAGTTACCCTCATAGAGAATGATTTCTATGTTTTAATGTGTATATTCTATGTATCTCAGTGCATAAGAGGACATGTTAAGGTAAAAAAAAGTATCATTTTTCCTTCGCTCTCAAAATTTCCGTCCACCACTTATAGTTAAAGTTGTGGTGAATTGGATATTATATCATGAAAATTGGTTGACTATTTGTCAAATGTGTAAAGTCCTTTCAGTTAAAAAAACAAAGGAACCTTGTGCATCTATATCAATATCAAGACAGATATCATAAATATATTTTTTAGCGACCATGACATGCACATGGCAATTTATACCTAAAACTAAGCATAACTGGAAATACTGTTATATTCAGAAAACAAAAGTAATATCTTTTATACAGAAGTGCACATATGGGTTTATCAAAGGCTCAAAGCATAGTATCAAGTTAATTCTGTATATTACTGTAAGATGATTTCTGAATTTTTGTATTTATATAATTATCTGATGTTAATTTTTATTTCAGGAAACTGGTGAACCCGTGGGAAATGTTGTAAATGTTTTTGATGTTGGAGGGAGTGATCTCTTACAAGTTAAGCTTGATTCATCTTTAGAGATGATAGACAAAAATGGAAACCTGAAATCAGAAGCACCCCTTGTGTGGATCCCATTTGTTGAAGCGATTGTTCCTCATGTTGATTTAAGTAAAAGAGAAATGATAATTACACCTCCTAAAGGACTCCTTGAGTTAAATGTACGCACGGATGAGAGGTCAAAGAAAGAACGTCGACAACTTGTGAGTCAAACTATCTTTCTTTTCCTTTTCATGTTGTTTTTTATCTTTGAAATTGCAAATAGTATCGATTTTGGGATTCCTCATATTGACTGTGATTAGTTTCCTCATATCTTTATAGAACTTTAATGTTGTAAATGCAATCTTCTAGAAAATTAGAGAATCAGAATGGCTTTGAAGTTCAATGGTAGCTCATTTTGGCCCCAAAAGTTGAAGTCTAATTCTTTCTCTCCCCATTCATATGTGCTTTATTTGACTTTAGAATATACAGGTATGCAAAATTTGATGAACCATCCAAAAGAATAACGTGAGGATCAAGACCCTTACATGGATAAAGCCTTTTGGCTAAATTGACCAAACCACTATAACTATATGATTTATAGTATTTTTCAAGCAAAAAAATAAAAAAATAAAATTCTGTCAGAAACATGTAGATTTTGTTCATGTGTATTCTTTTACAGAAACTTTAATTTGGAATTACTGCTTACGGTACATGTAAGTGTTTCAGGAATGGAAAGAGAGGAAAAAGTTCCAAAAACTACTTATAGCAGCAAAGAAGAAACTGTGTGAAATGGAGCAGAAGCATGTTTTTGATGGGCTTAGATATGGGGAGAAAGCCCAAAGGAGCCTATTAGCGGATCAATTTGTAGATGTTAACTCCCAACTGCTTCAAGTAGCATTACAGACTATTGAGACACCTTCTAAGAGGTGGTCTTTTTTCTTTTATGATTTCAAATATATATTTTTTACCCTGATTTTCTGACATGATAAAGTGTTAAGTATTTGAGTGGAAGTAAGCCCACCTGGAGCACTCATGGGTAGTGAGCTTGGGTAGACATGGGTAGTGAGGGCAAACCACCCAAAGTGTCACGGGTAGCATCATCGGATTCATCTTCATTGCCTAACCCACTACGCAACCTGCTAAACCCTTCTTGTTGCATGAATCATAAATCAATAAATTGAAGACACATGTCCCTTAGGGTAGTTGTGGGTTGAGAAAGGAGTGCCCTCCTTCTCTAGGATACTCTAGGGTACTTTAGGATAGAAATGAGGTGACTGACTGTGGTTGGGTGGGCTTTAGGGTAGTTCATGGTACTTTTTGAGGCACTCCTAGTGCCCTAAGGAGAACTTTCGTGGAATGTAAATTAGTGTCTTGAGTAAATGCAATAGGTAAAAGCATGTTTCATGTCATTGGCATAATAATTTCTATGTAGGTGGGACACACAAGCATTACTTTTATCTGCCTTAACATTTTTTTTTGAATGGCGAAATTCTTTACTCATGTGGGCCTTGAACCCAAGACCTCCAAACCTACTTGTCTTAACAGTTAATGATGCATTTCATAGGGCTGACGTAGTTTAATGGGCTAATCAATATAACAGTCGGCAAGTAATTGAAATTTGTGCTATTATTTGCTACAAGGAACCAATAAATTTGCTTAAAATGACAGCTGTCATATACCAATCTCGGCTTTTATACAGAACGAGTTTTATGGGAAAACCTTTATTGAAATTTATTATCTAATACAATCACTTTAATTTTTTGTGTCCTTTTGATGCCAGATGGCAGTTGTCTGAGTTCTTAGCAGCTTATGAGACCGAAAAAAGAAGAAATATTTTTAAGGTGTCAAAGGGTTGTCTTGTTAGTGAAGATGGGGAGCCCACAAGCTCCAAGATAGCAGAGAGGCGTAGTGCTCTGATATCCAGTGGCAAAGTTGCAAATATTTTGGTTGTTGACGGTACAAATATGCAGAAAACTTCTGAAACTGAAGGGATAGACAGTCTCATCCAAAGATTAGATGAGGTAATACACAAACATAGCTATTGAAGTCTGCTACTTAGACTTTAAGTCCATCTTAAGTTGGACTGGGAAAGTTGAGTTTTTAGGTCAACACATACTTTTTTTTCAGCTACGTTGAAATTTTCGAAGTGGGCAAGCACAATTGAAATTACAACATTTTCCCAATAGAAATATTCTGGCGTTATGCCTCTCAGAAAGTCCACATCAGTTTTGATTTAATTCCAGTTGACCTAGAAAGTCAAAATGTTCTTTGTTTTACTTTATTTTGAAACTAATAAAGATAGAAAGAGCCCATGAGGCTGATTATTGCACATATGTTTTATGATCTTTTTTGCTTTGGTTTGTACTTGTGTATAAGAATCCACAAGAATCCTGTATTCATGTAGCTCAGCTGGTTACAGCTAATGAATTATTTTTGGAGTTTGACTTTGAAATGTCGACATGTATCTATATTTTTGGAACAAAGGGGATATTACTTTTTAGTTTTTTGTAAAGCCATACTCTGCTGTATGCCTGTATCTAATGACCAAAATTTGATGAACATGCAGATGGAATACCGTCACACCACACCTTTGATTCTGATTTGTCCTGAGGACACAATCGACACTTTACAAGACTTGATGGCAAACAATGACGATTTTGGCTTTGACCCTGAAAAGGTTTCATAATTCTTCTGTATTTATTTCTATTTTTTTCTGCTTTCCTATTGTTTTTTGTTAAATATGTATACATTTTACTTTCTCTTGCATACACACACAAGTTGTATGTTAGGGAGAGATGGATAGATATGTAGATAGAGAGAGAGAGAGATGCTGTGATTTTCTTCAGTTGAATTGTTGAAATATAGTTGCAAGTCTGTTTAATCTTTAAACTTGTTGCAACTTATTCGACAGTAACTTATATGGTACAACTTCTTAAAGCCTGAAATCGTTCAATGTGTTTTACAGGTTTGGATTTTAGAAGAAGAAAAATTACCAGTTGTAAATTCTTCACCCGGCGAACAAAAAAAACACAAAATCTTGATGAAATCACCATGGGAAATACTCCAAGCACCAGTTGGATCTGGTGCTGTAATTAATTTACTTTCATCCCTCAATATTCTAGAGTCTCTTGCTGCAATGGGCGTTGAGTATATTGAGGTAAGACGCATTTCAAATGAACGTATACATGCAAAAATACCATGTTTCTTGATCCTCAAGCTTTCATGTTTTTCTTCACTTTCGCACTTCAGTTTTTTTTTCTTTTCTCTACTCCTATTAATAGAGTATCTTAATTAAATAAACTTGATGATGGTCGATGGTTTGTGTGCAGAGTTAAACAACTTTTATGGTTCTGTTCATTTGCAAAAGAAACTATTTATTAATCACATACTAGGAGGTGTTTGGATAATGATCTGATATTGAGGCTTGTAGTCGTGATAATCAATTTCTAATGTTTGGACGGCAGGACGGAAATATTTTGCTTCTGGTTATTTGACTATTTTGAGGGTCGGATCAATTTTGGGTGATCAAATTCATTCTATCTGCAACAAGTTTGATTTTCAAGCGATAGAATATAATTACTTAACCACCCCCTTTTTAGTCCTAACCTTAGAGGCTTTTTTGGTCATTTTATTTATTAACTTTTAAAAAACATTCAGAATTTGCCAAACACTTGGAACAACTGTTAACTTATTGTCACAACTTACAGTAACAAAAGCACATCCAAACATCTTCTAGAATATGTATTTTTATGACTGATTATCTGATTCCGATTATGTAAAATCACATAAACCCTTTAAAACTTAAAATGTATGTAAAAACACTCCTCGTGTTGTTCGCAAATGCATCATTTTAGCCAGACATGCTTTTTTCAAAAGAAAAAAAAATCCATTGTTTTGCAGATTTCTAGTGCTGATCAGAGACATGTTGGTGGGGAGAATCTGCTTGGTTTGGTGGATTCGAGTGAAACTCATGTTGGAATAAAAACGTTTAATGGAATGGATGGTGTTGATTATGATTTCTATCTAGTTTTTCGCATGAATTTGGTGACACAGTTGACTAAGCGGGTCAACAAGTCAACTTTTCATGCTGTGTTGAGTTCAAACCCGCACGTGGAGATGGTTGACAAAGCATGGGTTGACATAACACCCTCATCACATAACTCGTACGAGTTCCGTTCTTCAATTTATACTTGTTTAGAAGGTTGTTCTTTTGACAAGGTTTGTGTAATGGAGGTTGTGGATTAAATAGTAGACATCATATAGAACAGTTTTGTTGAATTAACTTGTCAGTTAGGTTATAAGTAGTCTTTAGCACAGTAGTATGTATTCATATCTAAATCCCTTATTTTGTCAGTCCTATGTCTGTATAAGAAAACAATGTATCAGTTTGTTGACTAGCATTAGAAAAGATATTGTTAATAGTAATCTGGGCTTGGTAAACGACATGTTAAACAACACAAGTTTGGATTAAACAATGTCATTTTTCATGGATTGAAGCATTTGCAAGGAAGTTTGTGACGCTAGACACAAAGAGACTTCTTTTGACCCATTACTTGACACGTCTATCTTGTTACATCTATAACAACTATATAATGTATTTGTATCAGAGTCGACTTTCTTTTGGTTCTCAAATATTTGGACCAAAGCAGTTTACACAGTTCATGAAAATGACCCGAAAATGTCCTACATGCACATGAAGATTACAAACACCAAGTATAATAATCAACCAAATGATTCAGCAGTTTTGAAAGCCACACCCTTCAGTAAGAACTGCACATCGCAAACTGTTTTCATGCTATTGGGTTAAAGCCACACATTCAATCTCTATCTGTAGTTTACCGCTCTCAACGTTTTGCAGTTTTAGAGCAATGTCTTGCTTTGCCTTCCCGTCTGTCAATGTGATTATGCTGCTACTGACAAGGGTATTTTCGTCTTTTTCTTCATCCATCCTTTCAATTTGTTTTGATGGCCCGTTGGCATTACCGTTCTCTAGAGCTCTAGCAGCAGAAACCAAGGGTCGGATATCAATCTCAGCCTCACCCATAAAATCATCGGTTGAAAACTTATCCTTGTCAAAAACATTCTGCATAACTTAAAAAAACTTCTTAGCTATTTCAATCTAGTTTGGTCCTTATTTAATATTATTTTTTCTAATCATTTTTATTCTTTATGATGTTAAAAAAGCAAAAACAAATGTTGGCAGGTCCATACAACCCGACTCGTCATGTGACCCAAAACACTCATTTTGCCACCAAAAAGCATATCATCCTTGTTGACATGTTAATCCTTGAATAACATTAAAAAGTACAAATTAAAAAATAATTTGACTTACCACTTTCAATAGTGGAATATCATGAGGAATCGATAACATTAGCTTTTCATTCCAGACGGGATTTAGATTGTTTTTTATAACTCGTGTCTTCACCGACTGCAGCCAAAAGATACGAACTTGTCACTTTTACACCATCAATTTTCCCTACTAATAATGAATATTCTACATCAAAAGACACCTAATATTTTTTCCTTTATTTTTTTAATGTTTCAGTCTTACTTGGTTTCCTAATGAGAGCATAACATAAGGATCACTACTCCTCACATCTCTGATAACAAGATCGGTGCCGCTGACCACATTGACTTTTATCATACCAACAAATTCCACCATGCCTGCCTATAAACAATATATTTTCCATCAGACAAATAAGTTCAAGATAAAGTTTTAATACAGTATGTAGTAGTTCATAATAAACTTTCTGGTGGTCAGAATTGTTGATTTAGAAGCCACAACTGCAAAAATGACCCTTTTCATCAAGATTTTATAGTGAATTCTGAGAGGTTATTACTACTAGCGATCACAAGGTCAACCTATTTACTTATGAATGGGTAAATCCAGTTATGTTTATCTCTAAAGGTCAAATGGTACTGTTAAAAAAGTAATTGGAAAGGAAACGAATCGAATGGGTTACACAAGTCTCAATGTGTATATTTAATGCTTGTTATTTTGTTCATAAAATCAATTTCTTATGAAAAAAAACTCTTGTAACCATATTTGGAACACTAGTAATTACCGTTGAACTACTTTTCTTTGCAGGCTTCTGTTCAGCATCTTTTCTTTTTCTGGTGTTGAGAAACGCTTGACTAAAATTATGCATACGCATACTGTTTAAATATTTCTTTTCCACTGCAGAATTCAACCCTGTTGAATTGCAGTTGAGGGCTCCAGGAATGAAGGGGCAAGACAGTTGTTCTTCAGTGTTCATAAATTGTTGCATTACATACTTTCTCCTGAGCATTATTAATACATGTCAGAAAAAAGATGTACAAAATGTTTTACAAGTTTTATTATCAAAATTGTAGTTAAATGTGGCAAATTTGACCCATTTACTTATGAGTTATTAATGAGTCAATTTGAGTAATCTTTAATCCCCTAATGGGTCAAATGGGTTGAAAGTTGAATGCATACTCAAAATTGTCTTGTTTATAGATTGGATTATTATTGTATTAATAATAGAGTTTTTGTCATCATATTAAAAGGTTTAATTACTTTTATTAAAAAAAAGAGCAAAAAGATGTTAGAGATCAATTGAACATGTAGTTAAAAACTACCCGTTTGACCCATTATCCAGCCTTTCCATTTTGCCACCTTAACACTTGTTAGTTCTTCCTTTACTTGATAAAATCAGTACGCTCGTCTATGGAAGAATCTGGTTGTGGTTTTCTATGGTTGTTTGGAATGCTGTCTTCATATTTCGAATTTACTGCGGCATTTCCACCAAGTTTTATCACATTATCAACATCTTCCTCTGTCCACTCATCCAGGTTCACTGATAATATCTGCATCAACAAGTTGAGAAGGTTAATAATATAAGAGATGGAAACATTAACTTATAAATTTGAATTGTGTTTTATCTAAAAGGTAAAAGAAGTATTAGCTTAAAGGGAAACTGGGAAAATGGGTCACACGGATCAAAAGTAGACAAATGTATTTCTAATGTATAAAACCTCTTAGTTTTTTTTTAATTATACAAACTAAACTGCTACTGAACAAGATAACTTTACACTAATTTAATTATCAAAGATTTATACTTCTATATAAAAAGTGTCTCAGGTCAACCTGACCCGTACAAAAATTTCGGTAACTTAGTGTTGCTAAAACCCAACGTCCCTCTGAATCCCCATTTGTTGCAAACTTTATCTAACTGCATATGTTTATGAATCAATTTTGTAAATGAGGCAATGAGTGTTTATTCAACCTTTGATATATGCACTCCAAGGCTTCTATGTACTCCAGAACACTTGATACAAACAAATGCTCCAAGATTTGCAGATCTAGTCACACCCAGAAGGTGAAAATTTTATTAACTTGAGCATAATACAAAAATAATTATGCAGAGTTAAGTGTAATTAGGAAATATGAATGCACTTACACCCATTTTGGATCAGGTGATCCACAATCTGCACATAACTCATTACCAGATTCAGATAAAAAACTTCCCAGCTTCTTTTTTGCACCTGATGAGTAATGCCACATTGCAACCAATTAAACTCACTTATACATCTGACAAGTAGAGTTTATTCTAAAGCAGAAGATATGCCATTTAAAAAAAAAGTATAAATAGGATTTGTATGGACTTCATAAATAATTTACATAAGTTCATATGTTTGAGGCATTTGGTTGACGGCTCAAAAAAGTCTGTTAAAATGCTCCAGGACGGGTAGGGTCAACCCACAATATATTTTCTTCTCTAATTTTTATAAATCATTAATGCTTTGATTATGGTTACAAAAAACAATATTTTACGGTAATAATCTAAATATTTGAAGAAAATGATATAGGAGGTTATACGCAGTAAAAATAGATTTTGTGCATAACCTTCCTAATAAATTGCTCTGTCCGTTACTATTAGGCTTTTATGTAAACATTTAAATACCTATATTTTGGTGTATGGGTTCTAAGGTGGCCCCTCATAACAATGGTTGTGGGTTCATGTCCAATCTGAGGCATAGGTGGATAGGGGTGAATCTGTGTGTAAGTCTTTTCCTTTTAAAGAAACATGGCAAGTCATATGTTCTAAGCAAGTCATATAGCTAGAGAATATTTAACAGGTGCAGAAATATGACGGTGAATATAAACGAACAATAGAATTTAACCTACTTGAAGAAGGCATCTTTTCATCTAACTCATCACTACAAATTTCTTCATCATCTAAACTTAAGAGGTCACCTAGAGAAGCACCTGCAAAAGTAAGCATATTAACCACAGATCAAACAGCCAGGATTGAGGCAATATTTGGAATTTCAGAAAAAACGGATGTGCATAGAGAATTTGCAACCAGCATACTCAAAACAACATGAAGTTTGAAACAAAAGAAATCTTATGTGTCATAATGTTTTAGTCTGATGTCAAACTGTTGGATAGTCCACAATGGCAGGATCAATATACTTGATAGAGTAAGTGTTATCGAAGTTTCTCAAAATCAATCAATGTTTTAAAACAAATCGAGAACAGTGTATACAAAATATCAACCAAAGCATACATGGAGATTCTCAATAACTTAACAAACATCGCATCACTAACAGAAAGATTTACGTCCTTTGATAGACTCTCTTACAAACACTAAAAACCCTAGAGTCAATCACACACTTGATCTTAGCCAAAAGACATAATCTTAATTCCTAACATCATTCACCACATAATTAAAAGTGCAAAGCAAGAAGAAAAGAAGAGTCAATATATACCTGACACATGATGAACCTCCGTTCTCTCTTTCCTCGCAGACATTCTTCCTCACCAAAGGAAACACAGAAACAGAGGTATAACCATACAATCCCTCTGCATTTCTATCTGCAATTAATCATCATGCATGAAAATTAATCAAACAACTGTTACGAAATTCTAATCAAACTACAGGCGTAATTACCGTTGGGATGAGTGCATATATATCAGCAACAGTTAACAACGTCGTGATGTGTTTTGCTTCATGGAGATTTCAAACGATCTGCGAATGAAAATATAAGAAATCCTAAAATATATAAGAATTCGAATTGCTGTTGTGATTATATATAGATATATATATATATATAGCGAGATTGTTGAATAAAGTTTTGGTAGTTGTGGTACAAGCTAGTGTCGGCATGTATTGAGAAAAAGGGGGATAAATTGGGATTAAGAAACCCTAATAATTATTAACGTTTGGTTTAGGGTTTATAATTTATTGGAAAGTTTGGGAGTTGAGGGCTGCATGTCGATGGAAGATTTCGTGGTGATTCTGCCGTTGGTTGTCATTATCAATTAACCAATTATTATAATCGACAAGTTGCACATAATACCTTCAAGATTTGACTATATGGCATATGTACCCCTTGAAGTTTGTATCACGGGAAAATCACGAAGATTTCCAATTTGACCAATAGTGATGAATAATTTAATCAAAAATCAAAATAAATTTTTCGATCATATTTTCATCTTATGTTAGAGTTTTAGCTTTTACGCTACCTAATAAGATTCGAAATGTATCGTTAAGTTTTGTATTTTATTCTTTTATGGGTTTTTCATTTTTTTATGATACATATAAACTATTTCGAACTATGAAAGTTCATAACATGTATCAATCTTGAAATTTTGAAACAATTAAAGATATAGCTTTTCTGATGTATTGAAGGAGAGGCCATGAAGAAGATAGGCGTCAGTCTTCTAAATAGTGGATGATGTATGTCTTTTTTCTTTTAAATAGTGGATGATGTCCGACTTTTTTTCAATAAAAGATGAATATTTTTTAAACTAATAGTCTATTAGCAACATATTTTCTAAAATAATATTGTCTAAAATCCTCCTTTTTAATGAGATAAAGATTGTTTGTAAAGTAGATAGTTAGATACTAGTGCCCCTTAATCATTTTACGAATTTGCAAATAAATTTTATACCGAGTTAACACAAAGACTATTTATTATCTGTTTTTAAATACAAAAAGTAACTTATAATCGGCCACATCATATTCCCGTCATTTTCCCCAAGTTATGAGACATATTTTTTTATTAACTTTCATAATTTTACTAATCACGTTTATTGTTTAAGTTTAATAACTTATTTTCCTTCAAAAGTTTAAAAATATATTTGTATATAAAACTTAACTATATTTGTATATCTGACGTACTAATTTCCCGGTCCGATTTCCCGGTCCGACCAGCAGTTCGAGACGAACCGGCCGGTTCGACCACTAAAAAAGGATTCACACCAGACTAGACCAGACACGGCACCAATTCCCGATCGGACCGATCCAATCTAAAAAACACTGGTTTTTAAGATTTATATAAAAATAAGTATATATGATGTGCATAACTACTATACATAATAAACACGTTCCTATTATCTTTTGGTTACCGCTTCTCTTATGGTTACACGAGGCATCACGTCGGGACAAAAACACTAGTTGATTTTACAAATCAACCCAATTCAACTCCACCCAACACGTACTAAATTACTCTGTTTGGACCCAAACCCGTAGATACAAAATGGCAATCATCCTCCAAGTTTACAACACATGTTTTTTGAAATAGATTAAAAGCTAAGGTTTTTTGGTTGTATGATTACTCCGAGAGCTATTTCTTTTCCTCTAACCAAAAATACAAGAAGAAAACATGATAATAAACAGATGATGAAAGCACTCCACATGTGTTGAAAGCCCTAAGCAGCAGATTTAGGGATTTTGTATTGTTTCTTTAGGAATTGAGATGCCTCGGAATCACATCTGTGACACAATATTCTCAAAAGTGTTTTTGTATCAGCACCCAACTTTGTTCGGTCTGAAGCATTTGCAGATTTAAGGTCGTCTATGAGCTCACGTGTCTGCATTTGGTCAACCATTAGTGAATAAATATGTGCATGCTAGGTTAAAACATTGTATTTTGTCCAATTGACCAACACACATGATCCGCCCGTTTTACACCCCAACCATACATATGAACAAATCTAATGCTGTATACATGGCCTGAGTGCCGCACTTTTATATATCACCTCAAAACTTGGTATAATATCAAAATTACTCATTTTTAAATTGATGGCACTTATACCTTTCCTTAAAACTTGCCTTAGGACATGAGAGATTGGAGTATAAAGAGAAAGGTATAATGGTCATAACATTTGATGGAATGGATAAATATGATACCATGCCAGTTTTTAGGTGTATATACAAAATTTCCCCTGTTAAATATATGGAAAACTAACCTCATAGCCCTGCAGCTTTATAACCTGGCGAACACGTGCAACTTGATTTTCAACAACTCCACGAGGAAGTCCATCTCCACCAGATATGAAAAATTCCTAACAAAATTCAAGCAAAAGTATGTCTGTAATCAGGGAAAATGTATTTGAATGCATTCATTCTAATTCTATAAGATACGGATATCTAATATTCATTTTTATGTTGCACATGTCACTAGTGCAGTGATGTTGGCAAGTGAATTTAGGGAATGATGATCATCATAACTAAACAAAAACATTTAAAATGGCATTTTTCAGGAATTCGATATAATTTGCAAAAATCCCAGAACTGGGAATGATGACCATCATAACTAAATAAAAACATTTATAATGCCACTTTTCAGGAGTTCAATATAATTTGCAAAAATCCCAGAAACTGTTGCCAGAAAAAAATGATCATTTCTTTACGTTTTTACATACCTTTAGAACCTCCAAATCTTCTTCCAAGGCTTTAGCGTCAGAAGGAATGAACAACCGTGATGGACCTCCGTCTAATAACACTCTAACTAGACCATCCTGCAGAACAAAAAAAAAAACAAAAAAAAGATCTTACAGGAAAAGAAAAAAAAGTGTAAAAAACTTGGAAGGAAGAAGAAATAAGAATCACACCAGTGATGCCTGAAGGAGACTTGTTACAATTCGATCTCTAAGTGGCTCGACAATGACATCACATAGTTGATTTAGTTCCTGTAATGAATGATGAAAGTACAACACATTATCTAATTATTTTTCATCTCACATATTAAGAACATCATAGTTGAACAAAGTTATATTAAACATACCACGTCAAGTGGCTCGATGAGTGTTTCCAATCTGGATTCAGAAACACTAGGTCTATATAGGTTTTCAATGAACGGTTCTCTTAGATCCCAAAAGATTATCTTAGTTCCTGTAAAAAATTATGAAAATTAAAATCAGATCTCAAAGCTATCTTAACCATTGCGAAGTAAAAAAAAATCTGCCTCACCTGTGAACTCACAAATCCGGTCAATGGCTGCATTTATGTCTTTCCTACTTCCATCAAAGCTTTCTTTTTTTGAGTTCTCATCTGTAAGATGAACATTTCATTTAGATCTGATAAACATCATAATAAATGTTTCGTTCAGAATACAACACAATAAAACTGTTACGAAACCCTAATTCTAACAAGTTCTTTGCTTTTTTTGGTATTGACAAGAACACCCCATTTCTATGTGGGAAAATCTCAGGGCCTGCCAATACCCTTCTAGCCAATGGACCATGTAAACTTCAGGGCTAACACAGAAACTGGTGGAAGCGGTATTTGAACCTAGGACTTTTGTTAGAGGGCACCCACTTGAAGGTTTAATTCTAACAAATTTATCTTCTAACAAGAAGAATGTACAACCATAATTGATATGACTAGACTTTATGAAGATTAATTATAAAAAATAAAAAATCAGATCCAGATAAAAAAAGTTTGAGATGATATGTAGTGGTCTAGAAGACATACTATTGGATTTATCATGCTTTGTCTTCCTCGTCCAGCGTTCCCATATGCTGTCTTCCAGTTTGTTCAGATGACTGATTCCATACTACAAAAAGAAATAAATAAATAAGAATAGCTAGTCCTGAAGGATCAACATTTGTTGCACAAATGCAATTCCTTTCATTTATTATAATTACAATAGAAGTTATTTCAAGTACAGTCATTACTTATGTTACTTGGATCTGTTTTATCCTTCTCTTCAAATACTTAATATGTTCAGAAAACTGAATATAATACAGATTTCTTGAGCCAGTACAAGAACGATAGCCAACAAAGAATAGTGCATTCTCATAATATCCAACAATAATATTGCTAAATTAAAAAGAAAAAAAAGTCACTCTAACTCACATATAGGGTGTTTAACTGCACACATAGTGTAGGTGTCGTCAAAACATTAATGTCTCTTGACTTTCTCATATCAGGCAGCCTTGGATCATTTAATTCTTTCTTAACAAAAGCTTTAATTCCACTTTCTCTTCTGTATCTTGTTAAAATTGGCACGGGTGGAATAATATCTTCCTTGCTAGCTGCATGATCAATCAAGTTCACTATTATTTAAAACAAATAATTTTATGTTGTAGATTGTCATAGACGTTTTTGTCAATATACTACCAATCCAGAAGATATACACCCAATATACATACCCAAGTTCTCAACAACATGTTTTGCATATACTTGAAATGCATTATCAATGCCTCGGAACAGGCTTTTCATTTCTCCGGATCTCATAGGAATTTTGAGAGCGAAAAACTGATCAATAGTCTGAAAGAATATAAATATCAATGTTACCGGAGAAAACCGATTTATTTCCAGGAAAACTTCATCTATTTTAAAAAAAGGATATGTTATAAATTATTAAATCAGAAGGGACCTCTTCCACAATGCGATAAACTTCAACAATTGAACTCCCATGCTTTTGCTGCATTGAAACAGGTTCCCATCGCTGAAAATAAAAATCATTAGCCACATGACATTTTTATGACCGAGATATTTGAGAAACAGGCTGAAATCAGATTTAAAGTTACCTCCTGTTGAATAGCTCGCTCAACCCAACCCAAAATTCTGCTTAGTTGCGAGTTGACCCAACGCAGCACTAGTGTTCCAGATATTGTTTCGATCTGTTAATAAATAAAAAAAGAACAGTTAAAAAGTAATAATATAATAGTATATTAGTTCTGAGACACACACATACATATATACTGAAAACCATACCTTATACGGAGAAAGTTTCTTCAAGGAGACTTCCGACTGTCCTCCAGAAGATTTGATAAGGTCCATAACATATTCCTCAAAACTATCAGCAGCAGGAAATACCAAAACTACATCCTCTGTAAGTTGCTCAACACTGTTAAGGAAGGGCTTCTGCATATTTAAGAAATACGTGAGATTTCAGGGAAAAAAATCAGCAACCAGTTGATGAGCTTACCAATTTGCTTCCATAAAGCTTGTGAAGAAGAGATGCTGAAACAACAACAGCTTGTGAATGCCATTGAGATAATACAGGAATAAATACAGTTGCATCTTTTCTTAAAAGTTTCTTTGTTTCTTCTCCTAACAGAGCAAGTGGATGTTCATCTGTTGCATTTGACATTGTTTCGACATCCTGCAATGTCTGAAAAAAGGAAGACAGTAATTTACTATATTTAACCTCTTTTACAGAGTTAAAACATCTAGTCAACGGAAAGTATAAGTAGTAATACTCAATAAGCTTCCCATCCATCACATTCATATGAACACCACTTACCCTTAAAAATGCACTTTTGATGGATGATGACACATAGGACTCAATCTTATCTCCGTCTGTCACATGATGTGTTGCCTGAAAAAAATATGATGACCGAAAGTGAACTTTTGTTAGCTATAAGCAGGAATAATGTGTTGTCATGTAAACAGACTACCATAAGATATTGGTTTTGCAATATATCGTCTTTAAGGTATCCTTTGGACTTTGGAGAAACTAGTTTGAATTGCAATGAGCAATTTACACCAAACTAGCTGGGGTAGATTAAAAAAAGAAATCCAAAAGGTGTAAACTACTGAATTATTGATAGCATAGTTCCACTTCCACCATATCTTAGATGATGTATAATCAAGTTATATAAGGAGGTTATGTGAAATTTTATGTATCAAATAGCTAGTACGAATCATTATAAGGCAGTTTACAGAGTAAGAAAAATTATTTTTCTGAGTAAGAACAGAATGTCAGGCAAGGGAATTTTTATTTTGTCTTGCACCTTGAATGGGAAATTGATACCATTGTATTCATCATGCACACACAGATATATACATATATAGACAGAGTGAGTAATATATATATATATATATATATATATATATATATATAGAGAGAGAGAGAGAGAGAGAGAGAGAAAGATAAAATGAATGGCCTGTTACACACCGATCCAGGTTCCTCTTGAAGAAGTCTCCTTGCTATCATTGAAATCGATACTACACTCTCCATCATTGCCAATGCCTATAAGGTATGAGAGAGAAGTCCGAGTCAGCGTCAAAATTCAATGCTAAAAAAGTCAAAAGTATCATCAGGCTAGAATTTTTTTTGTATGTCGAGGTAAGAACAAATAAATGCGCAGACTCGCACCTAAATCAAATTTACACAGCAACAAACACAGACATACACACAATGGTATTAATCAGACAACATTCTGCATGCATTCTGAAAAAAGAAATACTGACCTCAGAAAATTGCAGATGGTAATCTGCAAGTTGCTTGTCAGCCCATCTCTGAATAGGTATCAAAAAGGACTGCAAAAAGGTTAGCTCTTGAGAGCCCTCTTCATTCTCAACTTTGCAATACAAGCCTTTTAAGTGCATTCTCTCTTGTGGGCCCCGTTCTTCCTTCAAGGGTACTTTATTTAACTGTTCAATCGCGAGCCTAAGAAGTGCATGCTCCCTGGTCATAACAAACTGCAGAACAGCAGCTAATTTGTAAATAAGCACTTCAAGTAATCCAGTAACAAGGACATAACAGTCAATATAGAAACAATTTCATGCGTTTGTTATCAAGATTGCGATATATGCATCATTTCAAGCAAACTTGCCTGCAACCAAGGATTTTATAATACCTGGCGGAATAGCACCCACGCATAGCAGGTGTGATGAATGGTCTCTGTAATTCCCAAAATACGCCATGTTGACTTTAAAAGCTCCAGTATTTCTTCAACTTCCTGCATGAATAATAGGTTTTGAAATTGCATATATCATAGAATGTTATCTGATTTTATGGATCATCATCATATGCTACCATAAAATCTACTAACTTCTCCAATTTAGAAGTGTTGTAGACTTCCAAAGATGTTGAATTTCATATGTAGTATAATATATATACAATACTAAATGTTTACTGTTAAATATGCTAACCTCTGTTAGTTTTCCTTCATCAAGAACATCAAAAACACTAAGAAGAAGCTTTTCATATAATTTGACATTTAAATGATAGCCGTCTGCCCAGTGACAAACTTCACCGGTTAAGTCACCACGAGCTGGCCTTTCTGCAAGCGGAACAGCAATCTCCCTCAGCGATCTTAAACATTCTATGCGCTGAAGTTCACCCACAGAAGGTGCAAATGACTGAAATAAGACAGATTTTAAAAATAGTCAACAGATCAGAATAGCACACTGGCACGTAAGCCTAGAACACTGACCAAAATGAACCAGTTTTGGCCTATGTTGCTTTATAACACAGCTGCTTTTTGTTCCTAAACTACATAGTTTCCACGGTTTACTTATCTATATTTTGCTCTATCAGCAATTACTTTCATTGTCAAAAGTGTACATTGGTATTTTATGAAGAATAAACAAAGAAGATAAGCACCATTATAAATAAGTTCAAAATGTTTTAACCATTAAACCATCAAATGATAAAAAATACTGACCTCAGATTCTTCAATTCTGGCCAAAAGAACCCTCAATTCACTTGCTTTGCGCCCAGATTCCCCAAATCCCACTACTGGGTGATTCACTAGCCCTTCCTCGAGCATATTCAACTGAACTAACACAATAATGGAAACATATTACATGTTAAATGAAGTCTTAGAATTACTAATACCACAATAAGATAAAGCAATGAAACGATATGAGCAATTGATGAAAGAGGAATCAAGGAGAGAGAAGGAACTTGCTTGTCTTTTTTGCCACCTAATATATGCTTTCTTGTCAGAAAATTCAGTACGAGAAACACAAGATAACAACTCCAAAGGAATTAAAAGAGCATCCATTTTTTTTCCCCCTTTTCCCGCCATTGCATTCAGTAGTCCTTGTCTTGTTCTAATGTCCATTGCCTCAGATATCTGTGTTTACAACAAGCATTATTATAAATATTATATGCTACTTCATAAATTTGTTTGTGCTGTCCCACCCTCCCACAGGCCTCTCAAACATTATATATCATTGTTAACACCATTCCGGTTTCTACCCCAACCTTTTGTGCATTTTTTAGGAGACATGGCATAATCAATTCAAGCAAATTATAGTTACAGCAAAAGATCTGGTAAGCTTTCCATAATATCTGTAATCATGACACAGCAAAGTCCACACTGTACCTCCATCTGGACGCGCATTGTCTCCAGCAAACCTGTCAAACCTGTTGACTGTTGAGACTGGGTTGTAACCTGTTCACTCTTACTCCGTCCAAGCTTCTTCAACAGCCTGGATTTCTTTTCTTTTTTCTTTTCCCTTGATGGCACTATAAGGCCCCTGTTTAAACAACAATTATATTAAAGTAAAAAGATATTGGCAGGACTATGGTAATAAATGAAGTAATGAACCAAGCACATCAAAATGACTGAAAATAGAACATTAAAATAGATTATATTTGTGTGTATACATACATATGTACATATAAAAACAGATTTGCACGTATCTATACATATCCATTTACACACATATGTGTGTATGTGTGTATATATAGTTTAAGCCAAGAAAGATTGAGGAAAGAAATACCCTGAAGCCCCAGCAGCAGCCAACAGGATTTCATAGGCTGTTTCGCGGAGATCGTCATCATTCACTCCTGAAAGAAAGACCAAACTCAAATTATACTAAGATACCTCAGATAGTGATTAAACCTCTGCCTATAACTTCTCCTATCCCTTACGGCCCCTGTTCTAACAAACAATTGAAAACATTTGTCAAATGTCATGGTATTCCAGAGCTGTAAATCATGTTTAACCCAAGTCAATACCTAGAAAATTGAATCAATGTATGTTGTTATCGCATTGAAGAGCCCACGACTTATGCCATCCCCGTGGTAAATTCTCCAAAAAACAAACAAAATTATATATCAAGATGCTTAAACTTGCCCATTTGTTTCCATAAGTACTTCAAGTATAACCTCAGAGTTCAGACATAAATATGTATCAGTTTGATTTTAAGAGTAATACAGCTGCGGATGAAACTAATTGGGTAGGCTCACTATTAACCCGTGTGATTCACTATACAATGAGAATAATTTGCTAACTTAGATCCCTGCAGGTAGCACTTTCCTAGTTTGCCTTCTGTGTTTGGATCTCTTAACGCTATCAAGCAACAATCACCATCGACCAGCCCATGTTACAATCTGCCTGCTTTTTAAGCATATAGATTTCGACATAGGTATAACTGTGAATAAATCCAAGTTAATTAGATTCTCATTTAATGTGTTTATACAGAGTAATTTTTGGAACTCTTAACACATTTCAACTCCATACATCTCTTTCAGAACTGACTTAAAATTATATGTCCCAAAACTTAATCAAAGCAATATATTTGAAGCTGACACTAATTTTGTGTTGTCAAGGAGCATAACATGATGAATCAATAAACCAAGAAAACAACATTTACATTAACTAAACAGAAAAAATTACTTTTTAACGGACAAAGATTCTTTGTATTTGTATTTACCTGTTGCAAATGAAGGCAAACACACAACAAGATCAGCGGTATCATTCAAAGTTCTCCTTGAATACCTACGACTAGTAAGTTCCTCTAAATCATCTTCATCCTCAAAATCATCAATGTCATCAACAGTTAAATCACGATCTTGGCCGGAGTTGATGGATTGTGATTTCGATGCAATAGCAGGTTCGTCCTCTTCAGTTGCATCAAAGGGCATTGATGATGTTATGTCTGGCATAATGGGTGATGGTACCACAAAAGGGACAGCTGGTGGGGCCCTCCTTGGAGGTGAGCCTGATGATTCAGGATTGGTAGCCAAAAAAAACTCACCTTCAGACTCTGCATTCTTCATTGTGCGGAAATATAAGCAAAAATTATATAGAATATACCAAAAAGGAAGATGATGCAAGGTTCAGGACTTCAGGATTGTAAGTAATAAGTGCCCCGGTAATATCACTTTCATTCCATTATAGTTGCAGCAATTACCAATTTGGAATGTCCTACATTTAATGAAATCTTTGTTCTTGGAAAGTTATAAGCTACTGTGTGACGTGGATAATGGTCCACGCATTTACTTCGATTAAGAAGTTAGAAGATATATGGAACCTTTTATGTGATACAAGGTTGATTTAGACGTCATATAATTGTTAAAAGCTTCAATTTATGTGAATGTGAGGCCAATTATTGTTTCTAACCAGGGCAGAATGAGTATGAGTATACATCATTGACCAACGACATTTAAAAACAAACGCTATGTGGCAAGGTCTTACAAAATGTTTCAATCTGAATAGATACAGTTAATGTCTGTGTGCATTCACCAAAAAAATATGTAAATAATAATTATATATAGTTACATAAATACTCAATTATCACATATCCATAGTCACTCCTGACACTCTTGACAGCACTACTTTATCATCACATATCAGTAACATAAAACAATCATATCCGTTTTGATGTTAAATAGCAGTTACTTCAACTTTCAACTTACCATATGAGGGAATCCCGTACTATCATGATAATCTCTAATAGCTTCTGAAAGCTCAAGCATGTCACCTGCATTATAATCCAACACCAGGAACTAGTAAACACCACTATCTTACGAAAACCAAAATGAAACCAACAGCAAAACCTTAAGCACTGCCCCATTTGTTTCAAACAGCTGCATTTTGTTTTCGTGTTAGACCTAGTTCTCTCCACCTTTCATACAGTCATACACATAATCATAACGAAATTTGCTGCAGACTAACATCCTAACCTTACTGCTTAACATAAACTTCAACCAGGTCAAAATGCAGCTCCTGATTTCAAACTAGAGGCGGTATAACCAATACAGAACAAATCAATCACATAACCACCAACCTTTCTTTACGGAATTCAGTACATAATCAACACTAACTTGATCTAGATCCACATCATCAAGCGACACAGCACCAGGTGGCATCACAACCTTCTTAATCAAACTACCAGACAGCAAGTAATTAAGCAGTATCCGCCTATCTCGCCTATACCTCTGCAAAAGCTCCACTTCGTTCTCCCTATCACAAACACAAACACACACAAACATCAATTCCGAAAACACGTGCAAACATTATCAAACTGAAGGAAGAACTACACGTACTCTTCCATTGCGATTCAGAAGCTCCGATTGTCGCTTCAATTGCTGATTTGTGATGAGATGAATGAGGAAGTTGAAATTGAGGATCTGAGATCTGCTGAAGATGAGATTTCAATGCGAGAAGTGTGAATCTGAATGTGGGAATACGTCTTCAAAGTGCTTTGGATCGATGTTAATCTCGATTACTTGTGAAGACTGAATAGTGAGATCGGAGTTTGGACCGAGCTATAGCGTGTGTTTTTGTGTGTGAGAGATATAAGGTATTTGTGAACGGTGACTTTAGGCGTGATGATATTTAACAATTGTTATTCTTTTTTTTATTTATAACTTATAATAAAAAAAATTTATTTTAACAGATATGTCATCATTCTAGCATATTAAATAACACGTGTTATCATTATAATATATCAAAAAAGTTATTTTCCCGTCTTTTTTATAACAAATACAAAAATTATAAATCAATTAATTTGATTCTTTTTTTTAACTAAAATATGTTAAAACAAGTTTATTTATATTTGTGTTTTTTGTTTCTCTCATATTAAATGATAATTAGTGTAAATAAGTAAACTAAACTATTATACATCTAAAATATAAATGTAGTTATTTTAATAATTTATTAATACATATTAAATATAGAGTATTAATTTTTAATTCATAATGTATTATAACTTTTAAATATTCATTATATTTTTTTTATTTCACCAATGGATAATAACATCTATAAAATAAAATATTCACCAATGTATTAATTTTAATATGGTTTTTTTATTCCACTCATTTAATAGATTGGTATTCTAGTAATAAATATAATAATAACTATTTAGATGTGACATTTTAATAACTCATAAGAGAAAAAAACGTGTTTGAGAATTTTCTCAATTTATAATAGCACGAAACCTTCAATAACAAATATAATAATTAATTATTTTGAAACATATGTATATGTTAACTCTTCAATGTAAATTTGAATTTGCTACAATCAAAAGCAAAAAATATAGGGTAAAAAAGGCTTATGCTTCTTTTAACTCTTGTCCAAGAAGACAGTATGTTGTAATTCATTAAAAACAATATATGCATATTATTTTATTAATTATTTACTATATAGATTATAGAAAACAATGAATAAAATGACCATGATAAATTATATTTGACGGGTGTAAAGAGCTTTAGAAATCATTATAAAAATAATGTATGTGCTTGGGTAGGTAAAATAAAAAATATCATCGTTCCTTTCGTCTATCAATACTAATAAAATAAGGTTTTTGTATGACACTTATTACGATTCTAGAACTAATAATTTTTATTTTCCCGTTTCTCTCTTATAATAAATATTACATTAATAACAAATGATATTATTTAATTTTGTTCATATAAAAATATAATTTTCTTTAAAATAGATCTTTCACCAAATACAACTTGTAAGGAAATAAATTTTTATAGAATAAGAATTTTTTTCAAACAAATATCAAACTTTTAAAAAACACAATATATCTTAAAACTTGTGGTTTTTAAAAATAAAATTCTTATGAAACAAAAGTAATTAATTTTAAAGTTATAAAAAATAAATTATTAAAAATGGCACGTTTTAGAAACGGTTTTTTTACAATTAGTTTAAAAGCCAACTTTTTAAAAAAAAACAAAAAAAATTAAAAAAAAAAGTTTAAAAATAATATCATTTATTTTATCACTCGTACGTAATGTCAATCATATCTAATATTAAACAATCGTTTTGTAATTCACTATTTTTTATTAATAATATTTAATATTTTATTTATTTAACTCGTGTAACGCACGAGGTACTAACCTAGTAAAATATAAACATAACATGAATTGTTAGAAGTTATACATTTAAGAGAATATCAAAGCATTTTTTGACGAATTCTACTCAAGATCTTATTTAAATTTCTAATAATTTAGCAGGTAGCAAGGCGTATAAAAACATCTTCCTCCTTGTTATTTATGTTTTACTATAGCACATTTGGGTATTGAGAAATGATAGCTTTCAGTTTTAGACCGGGATTTGTGATGTGATTTTAATGTTTCTCGTGTTTTGTATTGTTTCGTTTGTTATAGCTTATTGCTAGTTTAATTATATTGCTTTTTGTGGGTCAACAAAAAATAAAGTATTTATGCTTATTTTAGCTTACATCATATTGTTAACCGTGTATGACATCTAAATCTTATATAATTACACTTAATAAATAATAATTGAGCCATTAGATACATTTTTTAATATAAAATTTATTTTGAGTACGTACTACATAAAAAATAATCACATGTTACAAAATAGATATGTTCAAAAAATCGTCCTACATAATAAATTTAGAATGATGCGTATGAGTGTTATGTGACTATCACAATTGAATATTTTTGCGTGTAAACTTACTCTAAATCTAAACTTGTGCTAAGTTGATATAAAAAGAGGGGATTTCCAGCTAACCAAATTCGTTTAAAATTGATACGATTGACCCTTTTTGTTATAGATAGGGGTTGTACTATACATATATCGTTCCCAAAGTCTATACATCATTAAGGGCTTGGCGTCCCATGGATTTGAAGTCATCTTTAACTATCACGTAATGATGTTTGAAATCTCACTTGTGTCAATGTCATTATGTTCTTGTCCACTACTTATAGTCGAGACCAACATTTTCGGACCCTATAAGGCCATTTGGGGGTTTGGCAAGTCCTGACTTCTGAAAGTCATTGTATACAAAGAAAGAAGAAACAAGTGAGCAACTAAGAAGTTATTGCAAAGAGTTACCAATTAATGTTATATCTCACTGGCTAAAAGATGTGTAGCCAAGGCAAACAAAGAGTATAAGTTTCAAGCCCATTGAAACTTTCAGATGCATAATATGTATAATAACTTCATATCGCATCATGCAAATGATAATAAGCCACATAATAATCAAATATGTAATTTCACCATTTCTCACACACGCACACATAATTTATATATACACATATATGGATATATATGTATATGTATATATATGTCTATGACTATGTGAGGTCATCTTCATCAAGGGCCTCTCCATTCTCCAGTGAATTAACGTCCATTGCTACCAGCTCACCAGCAGGCAGCTTCCTTGCAAGTCTGATGATCTGCACCATTGTATATCAAGTTGATATTTAAATTATCATTTACGTTTGTAACATCATACTCAAAATCCTAATAATTTCAAATTAATAAAAATCCAAGACATATAGATGTACTCTATTTTCAGTTTTATAGCAACAAGCGGGTGAAATACTGTGAATGCTAGAATGGCAATGATAGATGGTGTTTGGTCTTAAGGTATCGTCGATTTAAAAACCAGTTATCATTCCCATTTCACCCTAATTGATTCCTGACTGCAATCCAAACACCACCTATATTATTCAGATGGTTAAGGGTTTACCATATGATCGAGGTTGGACACGGTACTCGATTTAGCTATACGTTTGATTTCTTCAACATCAGCTTCTCTATATGCAGAAAGAAGCTTACTCGCACAATGACTCTGATCACTACTCAGAAACGTGTCTATTCTGCAAAACAGAAGCCAAAATAATCCCAACTTTCAGTACATACAAGGGTTCAGATTTTAAGCATGAAATCTACAGTATATACACAAATTTAATGCGATTACTTAAAAAATCTTATTATGAGTGTTTAGAATGTTAAAAGGTCAATAAGCACATAGGCATTGGTAAAATATAAGTTACAATAAAGTGGCACATAAGACAAGACATGAAAGAAAACAAAAGCATCAGCCTTGATTACTAATCTATTACTATCACATACTGTCGATAACTGATTCCTAAAACACTAATCCCATAGAATACTGAATCAAAACCAAGTGTAGCTAACAATTTCCCATTAGTTATATAATATTTGTCTGTTTGAAGTTGGAACAAGCAATAGTCATAGAAGAATATTCTGCATCTCAATAATACTAATATCAGGCAACTTAAAATTTTCCTTCCACATAGGATTATAATTTGTATCTTATTGATTAGAACTGGTTGGCATCTCTAATTCTCAAATCATACTAGCTTTAGTCCTACTTTTGGAACCCTAAATATTCATAAAAATTTTATATTAGATCTATAAAAGGGACGGGAACTATTGTTTTACCAAGTTATAGAACCAAACGGTTATAAAAGAAATTTTAAAAATATAAATAAATAAAAAGAGGAGGGGGGACTTACTGACAACAATCATTATAGCACTTCTCTGCTAGTTTGAAATCATGAGCAGCAAGGTATACAATAATTGCACTAAGATAAGCCTACATCCAAAAAACCAAGGTTAATTACTACTTGCAAAACAGACCATCATATGGATACAAGAAAAAGGGAATTAACATTAGAAGAGTAGAAAAACAGAGCTCAAAAGTTTAAAATTTAAGAAAAGAAAAACTTATGCACCTTGCACTGGCTATGAAGAGCATTGCATTTATTAGCTGCTACAGCCCATCTCAAAAGAGAAGTTGCAGCATCCTCGTACCTGAAGCAAAGTAACAAAAATGTTTGGTAATTAATATGAAATCCACAAAAAAAACTTGGTAATGCAAAGTCTATAACAAGTATGTAATCAAATGATAGTATGAAAATTCCAATATTAATATTAATATTCCTTGTTACAATCATGTCCTACCATTAAAAAGATTTTATCAGAGAAAAAGATCCTTACTTTTCAAGCTTTATGTAAACATTAGTAATGGCACGATATAAATCAAATGCCATATTTTCCTTGCCATCCTCCTCAAGTAGTGAGCAGGCATCTGTATACATTGCAATGGCCTCCTCAGGCTTAGCATCTTCCAGAGCACTGTAAAAAAAATTATTATATTATATTCCTGAAATCCTCTGACCAGCAAAAATGATTGGTATAACTGACTAAACAAAGTGACATCACAACTTAGGCTGCAATGGTATGGGTGCATAGATACATGATATTTGAATACAATTGTATATAAATCATGTACAGTGATATAGCTATCAAATTGCTCTATGACATGATTTTGATGAAAGAAATTAAAAAAAAAAATTCAAGTTCAATATAAAGTGTTTTATTTACAGGTAGCAGGGAAATATAGATTATAGATGCCTACCGGGCACCTTTTGCAAGCGCATCAGATGCAGGTTGTGACCTGCCACACTCATTATACAGCTCCGCAGCCCTTCTGTAAAAGTCAGCAACTTCACTCCATATGCTTAATTCAACAGCTAAAGCAGCAGCAGACTCCATATGCTTAGCAGCATCCCATGGTTTGACTTTTTGTTAAGTCTAAACAATTGTAAACACATATAATTCTCTAACAGAAAGACATGACAACTTTAAGAAGGATATGAAGAGAGCATTTCTTGTCCTTTTGAAGCTTTCTCAAATGCCACTTTTGCTTTCTCCTGTTTTTTAGCAAACCTAAAAGCAGTAGCTGCCAAGAACAATACATAACCTCATCCTCGTTAGACTAGCAACCTCTTAAACATGTAACTGCTTATATCCATGACATAAGCTATAAAAAACAATAAAATGGAAAATTTTCAATGTTAATGATTTACCTGCCTGCTCATAATATTGAGTTGCATTCTTCCAGTCAGCAGTCCATCGTGTTAAAGTGAGTTTTGTTCTGTTGCAGTATAAGAAAAAAGAAATAAACCAAACAATTATAAACAAGAAGAGAATATAACAAATTAAGGAGCACTTTTTTCTTATGTAATATTCACTAGAAGATACAAATAAAGCCTATAATGCAATCGGAAATCCCCCATTAAGATATTGACTTAAATACGTATTACCTGCAGTATATATCACATACTATCTACACCATCCTACGATAAAACTTCTATTCAAGAATTAATATCAATTCTGAGTTCATGAAGAAAGAGGAAAAGCAAATGCATGTGTCTTCTGCCATGTAACAGACCTTGTTATCTTATTACTGGATTAGAACAGCCTTTTCCCACATTTCCTGGAAAAAGCTGTTGCAAAGATTAAATTTAGATCTGTTTTTAAACGATATTCTTATGATTAACCTTTTTACAAATTGAACTATCTTTGACATAGACTTCTATATGTGTATATCGGTTTGTATATCGGTTTCTAAATACTTGTTCTTAAAAAGGTCTCCATATCTCACTATTACTGCAATCTTTCACTACATATGCAATTCAATGGAACTACTTAACAAACCACTTAATGTTAAAAATCCTTAAAGCATCTATACAAGTCTACAGTTCAAAACTAATCTTCTGATCTAAAACAGATCGACTTTTCTCAGGGGATCTAAATCTCCAACGGAAGCATGATGTCAGGTTCATTATTATAAATCATATATTCATATCATTCATACGTGATCAGCGTATCCAACACTTCACATCAATATGTCCCAATCAAATACTGCAATGTGATGAGAAGCGTTTGTACTCTTAACTAGCTTAATCAAATCCCTGAACCAAATGTATCACTATGATCATACTTCATTGAGAAACAATAGAAACAAGAAAGATCCAAGAAACCATGAAGATGTATCGCTTATTCTCTACCTGACCTAGTATTTTCTTAAATCATAACCTAGTGAGAATCTCGTACAGCTTGCCAATACTGCAACCACGCGATCAACCATAATAAAGCCAACAAGACAACTAATCAAATAACATTAGGTATTTAGGTCTAGACACTAGACTCAGAAAACGGTGATCTCTAAAACACCAAAATCAAAGCACATAATCCAGTCCTCGAACTGATCTGCAACTACACAGATGTTCAACAAGCTCCATCAGCTTAACCTAATCACATCTCCCGGTAGCAACTTAACATCTTACGTCCTTGTGACTAGCGATTGTTATATTTCAGTCCAATAATCACCAAAACCAAACGTATAAGCCCTAACTGCTACAAACTGTATGTTAATTTTAAACCTACTTGAGTCGTTGCAAAGTTCGATTACAAACAACATGAATATGAAATCAGAAGCTGAAAATCGATTATAAGCAACAGAATAGGAGTGTAAACTGACAGTTTATCGGCTTTGGCCATAAGCTTCTCGGGATCCGCACCCGCCATCGATGAGTAGTTCTTCGTTTACTGTCGTCTTCTTCGATTTCAGATCTTCTGATACCACATGGGCCTTCAAAGGCTTTACTCCGGTTCAGATAAGCCGTTTAAACTTCCGGGTTAGTCGGTTACTCGGTTAGATGTATGTTTTCTCCGACCGGTTTTTTATGATAGTTGAAGATGAAATTTATTTGAGAGTAAAAATATCATGTGATAAAATGATGTACTAGTTAAATGGTTATTTTGATTTAAAAAAGGTAGATAAATGGTTATCGGTTTAGATCCAGGTGTGTTAATGATTGTTAGGTAAAAAAATATTAATAATAGAAAAATGAAAGAAATAAATGTTAAATGCACCCTTATTGGAGATGTTGTAATACAAATATCGCGGGTTGAACACAGAACTTGACATTTCCCATTAAGGCGTTAATGGCCTTGTTGGTTTGTAATTGTCGTGCGTGTTGAATTTGTTCTTGTCGTGTTGAATTTGTTATTGTCGTATTGAATTTTCCATTGATAGTTCAATGAATTAGATGAACACATTGAGTAAAGAATGTAGATGGTCGCGCATTCATGGCCATCACATGATACAAGGACATTCACAACTTCATGACACGGTACATGAAACTATGATTTAATGACATGTATCGAGTGATTAGTCAATGATATCCACGTGATATTATTGGGATGGGTCGCCTAAAAATTATGTATTGATTTATTTGTTAGGATTGTTTGGTATTTCCGTGTACATCTCCTAATTAACCTCACAATATTGTATTATTTATATAGTATCGTTTGCTAATGAGATCTCAAGGAAACTCAGAGTCTCACATGGTATCAAATCCTTTGACCTGATTTTGATATCATCACAACTGCCATCGAATCCTTCAATTTAATTGTTTTTATTATTAATTTTGCATTCTTTTGTCTATTATCCAAACATGGGCGACAATTATGACAGAGCGGTCCCAAACCTCAATCTCTTCATCTTGTTTATACTGTAACGACATTCAACACAAAGTTTATGTTCTTGACGACGTTAAGGTTTCATATCGTGTGCCGGTTAAGCTTTTTATGCTCCACGACACTGGGTATGGTGTGGTTCAACACATCAACGGTTCGCCGACACCGAACAAAGCATCACGGAATATTCGTCTTGGAACAATTGACACAGTGATTCTACAATTGATATATGATGCTCTCACCAACGATCTCCTTGTTCAGGTTCTTAAAGATCACTGCTCATGAGGCATGAACACCAGTTAAAAAAATGTTCCTCAATAACAAAGCTTCCTAACCCTATTGCTCCAACACGAACCTACCAATTGTTTACCTTCATGCCAAATCTCAAAGCTCATTGTCAACAAATCTGAGATCTTGTTGATCAACGTGATGACGTTAATTGCCCTCCCAACAACACCCAATAGATCCTCCATCTTGTTCATGGCTTGCCCCGCGAATACGATATACGGAGACAAAGGTTAAATTGGTAAGTTCTTGTTGGAGCGTTGCAACTCAAGAAACTTTGTTATTGCAGAACAAAATTTTTAACCCATGTCCATGCCTCATGAACGGTATACTGCTCGGTTATTGGTGAGAGTACTATATATCTATTGTAGAACGATTGTGTCAACATTCTCCCAAGATAGATATTCAGATAAGCTTTGTCGGGTGCCGGCGAAACGACGATGTGTTGAACCATATCATACCCAGTGGTGTGGAGCATAAAAAGCTTAACCCGCTTGGGGTATGAAACCTTGAAATCGTCAAGAACATGTACTTTGTGTTGAATGTTCGTTACGATATAAATGAGGTGAAGAGATTGAGGTTTGGGATCAGTCTTATCATTATTGTCGCCCATGATTGGAAAACAAGATAATGCAAATAATAATAATAATAATAATAATAATATAATAAAGGATTCGATGGTAGTTGTGACGAGATCAAAATCAAGTCAAGGGATGTGAAACCATGCGAGATTTTAAGTTTTATTGAGTTCTCGTATGTAAATGATACAATATAAATAATACAAGATTGTGAGACTTATCATGAAGAAATACCAATGAAACATAACAAACAAATCAATATACAATATTTAAGAGATACATGCCAATAATATCGTGGGAGTAGTATTGGCTAACAATTATTATCTTATGCATTGGCAAACGATATTATTATGATATGATTATAATTGAACAAAAATAATTTAGGAGGTTGTGTGCATAAGGCCGGCCCAATGGACTAAGGAGTTAAATCAAGGGCCTGGGCCCAAAATACCTAGGATATCATGATTGATGATTCTAAAACGACTTCACACCTATTGGACTTTTGTTGGGCTGCTCAGCCTGCTCCTAATGATATTTTAAAGGAAAATAAAAGTCCAAAGGAGAAAAGCTGATGTGGATTTTTTTGTATTGATGATGTTAGTTTTGATTATTTTTTCACACCATCGGTCGAGGGGAGATCAAACACAACCCGCTTCACAATTCGTGTTTGCCAACAATCTTACTTGATTTCGATTATGAGATTGTTTATGTTAATTTATAATTGTTGTTCATTCCAAAAGACATAATTGATACTGTCATAATTGATGTTAAATTATAAGACATCAAAAGAATAATTTTTTTGTGTTTATTTCTGATAAACTAATGAAGTTGTATTCTCCAAATGTAAAGTGTGGTTTGAAAATGTGTTTCTTATAATTTGTAAGTTTCTTAACATTTCTTGAAAATTAATGACTCCGCCTTTTATAATTTGATGAGATTTCTGTAAATTTGAAAATGTAAATTTCAACATTTTAGTGTCTTTTGCTGTCACTTTCTTCCAAAACTTACTAATCAAGTTTTAGTTTCTTTAGATTGTTATAAGTTGCATTAATTCAAAATATGCTTACATAACACTTGAGAACTTTAAATCTACACTTTAACCTAGAGATGCACATTTCGGGTTTTGGGCCGGACTCGAAACCGGGTTGGGTCCAATCGGATTTTTTTGTATCCGGGTATTGGTGAACCCGGGTACGAACCCGGGTCGGGTTCACTTGCGGGAAAACCCTACCCGTCATACCCGGGTAGGGTCGGGTCGGGTCCGGGCCGGGTCCAATACCGGGTTTAGTTTATTTTTTCTAATTTTCTTTTCTTTTTTTGTCTAATACCAGGTTCAAATCGGGTTTAGACCGGGTTCGGGTCGGGTTCGCTACAAGACTCAAAAACTAAACCCGGTTTCAACCCTACGGGTTTAAACGGGTTCCAACCGGGTATGCCTCCCATCGGGTTGTACCCGAACCCGGGTCCGGGTCGGGTCCGTACCCGGTTATTTTGTGCATCTCTACTTTAACCCATCAAAAAACAATCTAAATTGGATTGTCCAAAAGGTGAGTTTAATATCTTTTGAAAATCAAATCAGAGTTGCTTGATATGAGCGCCATTACTAAGAATTTAGAACTTATTTGTGTTAAAAGACTCTCATTTTCCATCATTATTTTAAGTATTTAAAACATTTTGTTAAAAAGTAAAAACAAATTTTATTCACACTATTATTTCTCAACTTCGTATTATTGTTTGCATGAAGAGGTTGGAAATGAAAGAACATGTATCAGAAATTCTGATGGTGTAATGAAAGGTTAGTGCAAATATGGCCCAAAAGTTTCTCATTCAAGTATGCTACATTATTTGCCAAATTAGTTAGGAGTCAAACCTCGATAAAATGAGTGTGTTTATAACAATAAAATTGAGGAAAAAGCCTTGGATATTTACTTTGCTTTATAGCTTCAAAATATGCTTGAGCCGCTCCTATATATGACAACTTGATTTGGCACGTTTGAGATGAACCACGTTCAAAATCAATTCACTCACATATAAATGAGTGGAAACGACCACCTCAAGATTGACTTCTAGTCCATCAGTCGGCGTTTTCACCGATAAAGTGGCTTCATTTCGCACGCCTCCCTTCCGGTCGCCTCGGCTTCTAAATCCAATCTTGAACGTTCTGTTAGGCATTCACAAATTCACTTCTCTTTCAAGTTACGATGTCAATCGTTATTTTTCCAATAGTTAATATCAATATAATTGCATTGAGCTTTTTAAGAACAATATATTTTTATATTTGTATTTTTTTTAATGTTTATGTTTACATTGGGGAAACCTGCAAAGAGGTTGACTTATCGGGGATAAGGTTATTAAGGGTGCGTTTGATTTAGGGATTTAAGAATAATAGAATAGGAATCGTAGAAACTATCTGAATTAAAGATATGCTTTTTAAGATTAGAAATAAAACCCTTGAAACAGGGAATCCATTCTATTACCCATCCATTCCATTATACTATTCAGCTTGTATTCATATCCATAGCCTAATGACTGTAACGTTCCTTAGTTTTCATTTACTTTTTTTTATTGTAATCCTTCTCTTTCTTCAATCTTTGTAATGTCAAGACTTGATCATAGTGAAAATATTTATTTTATATTATTCTTGTTCATTATATTCTTGTTTAACAATTAAACAATTACGAATACGCATTTTAATGCAAAACCAAGCAATTTATCGAGACTTATTTTTTGATAATCATTTATAAGGTTTCTTTTATGGTTCATATGTTAAAATACCCAAAATATATTTAATCATTAGTTTATGATGAAAATTGATAAATAACATAAGTTGAAGGGTTAAATGTGAAACTATTGAATTTACTTCCACTCATCTCCCCAACTACTTTCATTAATGTCCAACCATAATTTCTATCTATAAATAATAACTCAAATCACTCTCTAATCACTTTTATCACTCTAAACTCTCTCTTAAACTCTCTCTTAAACTCTCTCATTCCATTCAAGAACTTCATCTCTTTTGCAAGAAATATTCAAAAACAACTTATGAATTTTTATTTATTTATTTATACTTTCTTTCTTATTGTCTTCTTCATTTTCTCTATCACTTGAAATAACCTCTAGGACATAACCATTTAGTCACCACGGTGACACAAGTATGGTAACCTCCATTTTGAGGTCCAAGTTGGAAATATTATACTTGATTCTTTCATACATGTTTTCTTGTTTTATTTTTAAACCTTTT